>JAQZBX010007024.1:0-51585 GCA_029593785.1 Cabassous unicinctus
AAAAATAGATAAATGGGATTTCATCAAAATTAAAAACTTCTGCACCTCAAAGGATGTTATTAAGAAAATAAAAAGGCAGCCTACCCAATGGGAGAAAATATTTGGCAATCATATATCTGATAGGAGCCTAATATTCTGCATATATAGAGAAATCCTACATCTTGAAAATAAAAAGACAAACAACCCATTTAAAAAATGGGCAAGTGATCTGAAAAAACACTTCTCCAAGGAAGAAATACAAATGGTTAAAAAGCACATGAAAAAATGCTCGACATTGCTAGCTATTGGGGAATTGCAAATCAAAACCACAATGAGATACTATCTTACACCCATCAGAATGGCAGCTATCAAAAAAACAGCAGAATATAAGTGTTGGAGAGGATGTGGAGGAATAGGAACCCTCATCCACTGCTGGTGGGATTCTGGAATGGTCCAGCCACTGTGGAGAACAGTTTGGCGATTCCTTAGTAAACTAACAATAGATCTTCCATATGATCCAGCAATTCCATACTGTGTGTATACCCAGAATAACTGAAAGCAAAGACACGAACAGATATATGCACACCAATTACACCTGTAATTTCTGAGTAATATTTAGGCAATCTAAGCACCTTTAAAATATATAAACATATGCATTTATGTAAACAAATGCACATATATGCATATGTATTTATATAACATTTTACAAATATTGGTATGTATTGTGAAAAAATTTTATTTTTCCCACAATAAAAAAAATAAAAAATAAATAAAAGAAAAAAGAAAGATTATCCTTTACATATTTACATTTCCACTTTCTCTAGATCTTCACTTATTGCACATACTTCTACATGGTAATATAATTATGATGAATTTGTGCATTGATGAGATTTATTTCCCTTCAAAATATAAGTTCATGAGTGTTTTTTTTTATAAATTTAATCATTACTTTATTTCCATTCCAGAAAGCTGTGGCTGAAGCAAATTAAATGCTCAAAAATCCTGTTTTGAAAGAGAATGGATAAAAAGAAAACCTATTCATTTATCTTAATTTACAAATTAAATAGTTCTTCCATTAGGCCATTTGAATTTGTAAAAGCAATATAACAATTTTTAATAGAAGCACAACATCAATATCATTGCCTAATAATAATCCAACATCTATGAAGGTCATTGTAGTCTCTGTGATACATTAATTTGGGACATATAAATACACAGACAGAAATGATCATTGAGACCTATCTCATCATCTTAATTTTGGAAATCCCTGAATGTTAATGAACTTACATTTCAATATGACATATATTTTATCACAAAATAGTTATCCATACTTAGTAATGAGTAATGATTTAAGTCATAGAAAACATATTTTTCATGAACAGCAATCACAAAACTAGTGAGAGCTGGTCTATAAAAATTTTACAAGAGTGGATTTGGTTTGTCAAAATAGGCACATTTTGGAAAAACTTGCTTTTATATTATCATAATGAATATTACCTCTTCCAATGAGTACATTGTAAGCAGGAACTGTGAATAAAGCTTTGAATTTGCCTTGTTATTTTTCAAAAAATAAGTTAAGAAATTTTGTATTTACTAATATATAAAATACCACAAATTCATTATTTTTAGAATTTCCAATGTTACTCTTATAGAAGTAATGAATTAACAGATATCACCATAAATAAGAAATTATGCATTGTGTTAATGACCTTTTTGACATTAGTAATACATGGAAATTGATTTTTGTTTTTCTTTGTTAAATGAAGTTAGTTAGCTCCCCTTGGACTCCACCTGAAAACCTGTCTCTATTAATAGCTTTCACCCAAGTCACCTTGATTTTATAACTCATGAAAAACACATTTATTTTTGTTATCCTTTATTTCAATTTCCCTTACTGTAACATAAAGTTGAATTAATTATTGTTTTTTTATTTTCAATATTGTAGAAAGGGAATGAAATTATTTTAAACCACCATTTTCTCTTTCCCTAATGTTGAGTAAGTTAGTTTATTTATCTGAACTAATAAAAATAACATGTGATTAAACAAATATGGAAGAACATTGTGAAATATATTGAAATAATGGACAGAGGTAAGTGTCAGTCTCAGTTTTAGACGCAAAGATTCTTATGTAATTTTTCTAAAACTGGTAATTAGATCATTCACCCCTTGATTTGGAGAAGTATTACCTGCTTCATCAATGTTTTATTCTTTTCAAGCAAATATTAGTGAATTCAATGAAATTTCACAAATAATTATTTCAGTGCAATATATATTGCCCTCATAGTTGTTATTCATGTGAAAAGGAATTGATTTATCTTCCTATTTTTCATGTAAAACCTCTTTTTATTTTTCCTTATCCTAATTGATACACATAAATTTCAAAGGACAAAGTGGGACATGAGAATTCCAGCACTATTACTGAGCTGGTCCTGGTGGGGTTTTCCAATCTCCCTAAGACTGAATGCTCCTCATCTTCCTCTTCTCACAGGTGTACCTGGCAAATCTCTTGGTAACACAACCATCATCTCTTTAGTGGCTCTTGATTCCTCTCTCTAGACACCCATGTATTGCTTGCTCTGTTATCTGGCAATTCTCAACATAATTTTTAGCAAACAGTTTGTCCCCAAGTTGCTCTTTAACTTCCTTGCAACCAGGAAAGTTGTATCTTACAATGCTTCCCTTGCCCAAGTCTACACCCCCTGATTCCTTGAGGCAACTGATTACTTTCTGCTTGAGGTAATGGATGTGGATCACTATGTGGCCATTTGTTACTTACTAGAATACTTTCTTTTCATGAACTCATCTGTGTGTCTTAAACTGGCTCTGGTGCCTGGGCTATCAGCTTCTTTGCCTCAGCTGTGCCTCTTTACTTCATAATCGTTCCACTCTGTTATTCTTATATTACTGACTATATTTTCTGTGAGTTGCCATTACATTTCATGTGTTCTGTTCTGATACTTTCCTGCAGGAAACCACAGTGATGAAAGAGACCACTGCTGAAATAGTGTTGCCCCCTGTAACCTTTGGTCAATTTGATGTAATTATGAATTCCAAAAATATAATTGGATCATGCTTGTAAACTGATCTGTTAATCTGGGCATGATTAAGTTATGATTTGGGCATTGACTGGGCCACCTCAGTAGGGTGTTGAGCCCTACCCCTTAGTGGGTGGAGAATCAAATATAAAAAGCAAGACAAAGAACAGAGTTGAAGCCATTTTTGAGAAGCAGTTTTAATGTTGGAAAGAAGGCCCCAGGCGAAGAGAAGCGAGCCATTTGCCTGAACATCTACAGCTGACCTTGTAGAGGAAACAGGAGCTAAGCCAGGACAGAAAGGCAGCCTTGGGAAGAGAGAAACCCAAGAAGACTGAACCCTGGCAAACGCTGGCAGCTGTCTTGCTCTAACACGTGGCAATGGACATTGGTGAGAGAAAAAACTTAACTGTTTATGGCCTGGAATCTGTGGACTTATGCCCCAAATAAATGCCCTTTATAAAGATGAACCCATTTTTGGTATTTCACATTTGGACCCCTTTGCCTGACTAATACACCCCCCTTTCTCCTAATTATCCTCTCCTACATTTGCATCCTATAACTGTAATGAGAAAAGACTCCATGGAGGACAGGATAAAGCTTTTTCCACCTGTACTTCCCACTTGATTGTTGTGATCATGTATTATGGGAAAGGACAGATCGGGCTCATGAGACTCAAGTTGCTCTACTCTGCACAGGAAGAAAATCTTATCTCCTTAATCTATGCAGTCATCATCCCAGTGCTTAATGATTTTATTTACAGTCTGAGGAACAAGGATCTGAAGAGTGCTGTCGAAAGGTTCATGGGGAGAAAATAAAAAGCCAACATATCACATGGTAGAAGCCTGACATATTAAAGCCAATTATTCTTGCATTGTGTTTATATCCAAATTATACAAACCTAAGATCTAAAACTAGAATTTTGCATTCAGTAGACTTTCAGATGAAGATGGTCTTCACATTTTTAATAAATATCCCCAAGTGTTTCCCATTCAGCTTTCTCCAATCTAAAAATTAAAATTTAAGGATATCAGTTGACTAAGTGTTAAATTATTGCCACATCAGCAAATACTTTGATAACTCGGCTCTTCTAATATTATTGTCATGTTCTGCAGTCAACTACATTTACAATATTTGAGTATCTATTTTGATTATTTTCTTTTTGGAAAACTTATGTAGCGTTTCTTTTTTAAAATATATTTTTTATTTTCAAAATATACTTAAATTATATAAATTGTTACATAAAAAAATATAAGGGATTCCCATATACCCCACTCTCCACACCTCCCAATTTCCCCCACACTAACAACTTGTTTCATTACTGTGGTACATTCATTGCAATTGTTGAAAAAATGTTGGAGTATTGCTGCTGAGCATGGACTATAGTTTACATTGTAGTTTACACTCTCTTCCACTCAATTCTGTAGCCTAAGACAAGATATATAATGGCCTTTATCTGTCATTGCAATGTCATCCAGGTCAATTCCAAGTCCTGAAAATACCCCCATAGTACACCTCTTTTTTTTCTCTCCCTGACTTCTGCACCTCTAGTGACCACTGTCTCCACATCAATGATATAATTTCATCCATTGCTAGAATCACAATAAATCTATAGTAGAATAACAGTAAGTCCTCTCTAGTTTATATTTTATTCCCCAGTCCTGAGGGATCTGGGATGGTGATGCTCACTTTACCTCTGATTGAGAGGGACTTTTGATCCCATATGGCTGATGGATGGCATTCTCTTGCTTGCAGTTGTTCACTATCTTGGTTCCTTGTTGTGATGGTTGTACATTCTCACCTCCCCATCAGCTGTCCTAGGTGAGTCCAATGAACTAGAGAGTAGGTGCCGCAACTCCGCTGAAGCTCAGGGCACAGCTGGCACATGGACAGCCCAGAAATACGTCTCCTGGACATATACTTACAAACTCCAGCACCAACTATAGGTTCAAGCAAAAGGGACAGAAGAGGTATGTGTGGAAGAGTCACATCAGAATCCAGCTCTGCCACACTCAGGAGCACAAACTCCAAAATAGGGCGCACTGGCAAGGCACCAAATTCCAGAGCAATCCACCATGACCACAGTACCTGGGTTTCTCCAGAGCCCTCAGGAGACCCACTCTATGAGATAGTGTCCACTTTGGCTGGCTATGAGATCCTGCTGGGATGTGCATAAGTGTTACCTCTGGGATGACCTCCTGACTTACTTTGAAGTCTCTTGCCATATAAACTCAATTGTCTTTACCTTTTCCCCGCTTTATTCAAGGACTTTTTCCAATTGTATCACCAGCCAGTGCTTGGTAGTAATACTTTGGTGCCAGGGAGCCTCATCACCAGGGGTCATGTTCCTCCCTTGGGGGGAAGGTAATGCATCAACAAGCTGAGTTTGGCTTAGAGAGAGGCCACATTTGAACAACATGGAGGCTCTTAGGAGGTAACTTTTAGGCACCTTACAACACTAGGCCAAGTTGCAGATTCAAAAACAAAAGGCTTATAAGCATAGTGATAAATATCCAGGGCCCATCAATGTACAATCCTTCTTCACTAGTCATTGCCCCTGTACTTGGGGGATTGTTGCTATTCCATTAGAGAATGTGGCAGAGCTCGCCAGGATGGGATTCAACAATCCTTCAGGTGTTGTGTGAATCTCTATCCACTGTGGCAATGCCCATGAGCATTAGAACATGTTTATATACCTTATATGTATGTCCAGATGAACTTCCTTCTATTTATCCCCATCACTGACACCCCACACCATTGATTCTCCCCACCATAGTTGCACACCTTCTGTGTTCCAAAACCACTTCAAAAATGAAGCCAAGAATGTTGCCAAATTCAATTCAAAGGAAAATGAAATAATAATGATAAGCTTAAACATAAGAAATAAAATACATAATAATTTAGAAAAACTAAAACTAAAATAAAGTAAAAAAATGGGAAATAAAAAATGAAAAATATTTTCAAAAAAATTTTTGGTGTTTTGCCTTTCATCACTGTAATATCTGTTGTCTGTATGTACAGTGACATTTTGTTCCATTTCTTCCCCAGTGTCTTATTTATTTATTTATTTATTTATTTATTTATTTTTGCCTTCAAAGTGGTTTTAGGTCAGAGTAAGGTTACATACATAATATAAGGGACTTCAATATACACAACCTCCTCTCCATTTTCCTCCTTCCCTATTAATAACCCTTTTACATGTGGATTGTATATCTGTTACAACTGATGTACACATATTGAAACATAGCTACTAACCATGGTCAATAGTTTACATTATGGTTTACATTTTAGACAATACACTTTTATAAATTTTTGATGAAATTTAACATAGCCTGTATCCATCATTGCAAGATCATTCATAACACTTCCATTGCCCTCTAAATGCTCCCTCTTTCATCTATTCTATTCCTCCTTCCCCCTCACCTTGGCATCCCCGTCGAGCACCAATATTCACTCTTAAAAGACAAAGTTCATAGATACTTGCTACAATGCTGAGGTCTTGACACACTAGTCTGTGTGGGCTTCCCATGCTCTTGAGAGACACTCTCCCCTCTGAGAACATGGTGGGCCTCACCAGCATGGGAGTCCAACTCCTTCCCACTCATTATGTGGGTTTTTCTCCACTAATACAGCACACTATGACAAAATGATCACTCACACATTCTTTCAAAGACTTCCCCCGGTGTGCCCTGACCCAAATTCCCCCCATCCTACACCCTAAACCAGTAACCCTTCCTTGTCATATTGCCAAAAGGGTCTTCTCATCAATGTAATTTCAACCATATACCCAACAATTCCCAGTGTTCACCTGCTCCCTCCCCTCAAAATCTCCCTAATTGCATGGACCATCTGTCCCATCCTCCCATGCTACCCCATCAAGCTTGCACCACCCAACACAAAAGTATCCAAACACCCCTGTCATATCCCTTCACTATCAACTATTCACTTACACCTTATCATAGTTTTTGCCCATATGGGCATTGGCTTACAACCTTCTTTTCCCATTGTATTTTCTGTAAACATATCTTCAAATCTCTAGCTCTCTGAGTAAGCTAGACTTCTTAATTCATATCTGAAAGTCATGTAATATTTGGCCTTCAATGCCTGGCTTGCTTCACTCAACATAAAGGCCTCAAGATTCACCCATGTCATCCTGTGTGTTAGTACTGTATTCCTTCTTACAGCTGAGTAATGTTCCATTGTATGTATATACCACATTTTCTTTATCCATTCATCTGCTGATGGGCATTTGGGTTGATTCAAACTTTTGGCAATAGTGAAAAATGCTGCTATGAACATTGGTGTGCATATATTTGTTCCTGTCCTTGCTTTCAGTTCTTCTGGGTATATACCCAGGAATGGAATTGCTAGGTCATATGGCAGATCTATAGTTAGCTTTTTGAAGAACCATCAGACTGTCCTCCACAATGGCTGGACCATTCTACATCTCCACCAGCAGTGGATTAGTGTTCCCATTCCTTCCCATCCTCTCCAACACTTATACTCCTCTCTTTTTTTAATGGATGCCTGTCTAATGGATGTAAGATGGTATCTCATTGTAGTTTTGATTTGCATTTCTCTAATAGCTAATGATTTTGAGCATCTTTTCATGTGCTTTTTAGCCATTTGTATTCTTTCTTTGGAGAAGTGTCTGTTCAAATCACTTGCCCATTTTTAAATGACTTGTTTTTCTTTTTCTTTTCAAGATACAGGATTTCTTTATATATGCAGGGTATTGGGCTCCTTTCAGATATATGGTTACCAAATATTTTCTCCCATTGTGTATGTTGTCTTTTCACTTTCTTGACAAAATCCTTTGAGGTGCAAAAAGTTTTAATTTTGAAGAGGTCCCATTTATCGATTTTTTTCTTTTGCTTCTCATGCTTTGGGTATTAAGTTCATGAAGCCATTTCCTATTAGCAAATCCTGTAGATGCTTCCCTACATTATCTTCCAAGATCTTTATGGTCTTGACACTGATATTTAGATCTTTGATCCATCTTGAGTTGATTTTGTATAAGGTGTGAGACGATGCTCCTCTCTCATTCTTTTCAACATGGATATCCATTTCTCCAAGTACCATTTGTTGAAGAGGCCATTCTCTCTCAGTTGATTGGGCTTGGTGGCCTTGTTTTTGGGGTAGAATTTGGGGTAGAAGCTTACAGTTACAATGCCATAATGCATAAGTTTCTTCCTTCACCAAAGTCTGTTGCCACATTTTGGAGCAAGACAGCTGCTGACATTTGCCAGGGTTCAGGCTACATGGGTTCCTCTCTTCCTGGGGCTCCATTTCTCTCAAGGCTCAGCTCTTCTGTTTCCTACTGAATGTCAGCTGCAGACTATGAGTCTCTTTAGTCTTTGCTTCTCTCCACAAACCAGCTGTGAAATGTCTGGGAAACAGCTCATGTCTTTTCCTGGGGCCTTCTCTCCTTCATCACGACCAAGCTTCACTGTATGCTTACTTCGTGGGGCTCTGGCTCAAGATTCAGGATCAGTACTGTAACTCAAAACACTCCAACTCCGTCCTTTGCCATGCCTTTTATCTTTGAGAACCTACACATCAAGGGGTGGAACTCAATGCCCTAATGACTTGGCCTAATCAAAGCCCTAATTATAACTTAATCATGGCCAGATGAACTGACCAGTTTACAACCATAATCCAATATCTTTTCTTGGAATTCATAACTATAGCAAACTGCCAAACTGGTACAATCAGCTTTTGGTTTTATTTATTTCTTCTAGTGCTTTGTTATTTTCTATTTCATTTAGCTCTGCTCTAATCTTTATTTCCTTCTTTCTACTTACTTTGGGGATAGTTTGTTGTTCCTTTTCTAATTCTTCCATGTGTGCAGTTAGGTCTTTGATTTTACCTCTTTCTTCTTTTTTGATATATGCATTTATGGCTATGAATTTCCCTCTTAATATGGCTTTTGCTGCATCCCATATAACTTCATACATTGTGATGTCAGTTTCATTTGTTTCAAGGTAGTTACTGGGATTTTTTTTTGAGATTTCTTCCTTAACCTTTTGTTTGTCTAAGAGTGTTTTGTTTAACTTCAATATCTTTGGGCCTAGTCTGGTTCTCTGGCCCTTACTGATTTCCAGCTTCATTCCGTTGTGGTCAGAGAAATTGCTTTGCATGATTTTGATCTTTCTGAGTTCATTGAGAATTTTTCTGTGGCTTAACATGTGATGTATCTTTGAGAATGATCCATGTGCACTCGATAAAAATGTATATCCCTCTGTATTTGGGTGCAGTGGTCTGTATATGTCTATTAGGTGCAGGTTCTCTAATGTATTATTCAGAGTCTTTGATTCTTTATTTATTCTATGTTGAGATGTTCTGTCTAATGATGTTAATGGTGTACTAAAGTCCCCCACTTTAATTGTAAATGGATCTTTTGCTCCACTTAATTTTTCCAGTATTTGCCTCATGTATTTTTAGGTGCTCTTGTTAGGTGCATAAATGTTTATGATAGCTCTTTCTTTTAGAAAGATTATACCTTTTACAAATATATAGTGTCCTTCTTTGTCTCTTACAAAAGTTTTGCATTTGAAGTCGATTTTGTCTGATATTAGTATAGCTACTCATGCTCTTTTTTGGTTACTGTTTAATTGTAAGATTGTTTTCCAGCCATTCACTTTTAGCCTCCTTGAATCCCTGGGTCTAAGGTGGGTTTCTAGTAGACAGCATATAGATGGGTCATATTTCCTTATCCATTCTGCCAATCTGTGTCTCTTGACTGGTGATTTTTATTCATTAACATTCAGTGCTATTACTCTCAAGGAATTACTTACATTATCCATATTTTAGGAACGTCATGATTTTTATTCTTTTTTTTTTTTGACATTTGATTTGTTCTTATACTCTCCTCCAACTCTCTCTTTCCTATTTTTTCTTTTCAACCTGCAGAACTCCCTTTGGTATTTCTTGAAGTGCAGATTTCTTATTGGCATACTCTCTTAATTTATCTTTTTTCTGTGAATATTTTTAACTCTATCATTTTTTAATGCTAGTTTTGCTGGATAGAGAATCTTGGCTGGAATTTTTTTCTTCAGGTCCTTAACTCTATTCATACCACTGCCTTCTTGCCTCCATGGTTTCAGATAAGAAATCATCACTTCATCTTATTGAGCTTTCCTTGTTTGTGATGGTTCTCTTTTCTCTTGCTACCCTCGGTATTTTCTCATTGTCTTGAGCATTAGACAGTTTAACAAGAATATGTCTTGGAGTAGGCTTGTTGGGATTTATACTGTTTGGGGTGCACTGTGCTTCCTGGATATGTACTGTCATCTCCCTCAATAGGGTTGGGAAGTTTTCTTCCTTTATTTCCTCCTATACTCCTTCTGTCCCCTTTCCCTTCTCTTCTCCATCTGGGATGCCTATAGTGTGCATGTCTGTGTATTTTGTGTTGTCATTCAAATCCCTAAGTCCCTGCTGAATTTTTCCTTTTTATCTCTCTATTCTACTATCTGATTTCAGATATATTGTCTTCCACATCACTAATTCTTTCCTCTGCCTGTTCAAATCTGCTGTTATGTGATTCCAGTGTTTTTTTGATTTCTTGAATTTTGCCACTTATCACCATCATATCCATTATCTTTTTATGTATGTTTACAATTTCTTCAGTATGTTCTCCCAATGTCTTCCTTATATCCTTAATCTCTTCTTTCACTTCTTTAAGTTGGTCCATGATATTTGTTTGGACAACTTTGATTAATTGTTCAATTTTCTGGATCTCTTCCTGGTTTTTGGTTTGTTCATTGGACTGGGCCATGTCTTCCTGTTTCTTGGTATGGTTTGTAATTTTTTGTTGCTCGCTGGTCATCTTTTTATTTTCATCAGTTTATTCATTTGAGTAGCTTCTCTGTCTACTCTAGAGTTTTATTTAGCTGCTCTTTGTGTGTGTCTTAAATTTTCTCTTTGACATTTTGTTCTTGTTCTATTTCCTTGTTGTTTTCTATATTTCCTTGAGCAATTTATCTCTTTGTACAGCTCTCTCCAGATTGATGCCCTGAAGCCTCCTGCTCTTGGGTTCCCCAAACAGCTCACTCAGGCAGAATCTTGCCCCCAGTAAGCCTTTTTTTTTTTTTTTTAAGAGAGATGGTGGGTCCACACTTAAACTGACACCATCTTGCCCGGATCCCTAGAAGATTCTTAATCTAGGGTTTCAGGGCTAGGAATGGTCCAAAATGGACCATCACCTAGACAAAGGTTTTTCCCAAAACTGTACCACTCTCATGCTGGCAGCCAGTGCAGCCTTGCCATGGGCTTCTTATTTTGATTATTTTAAAGCCCTCTAATTTTGATAAGGTTCCTATCCCTAGTCCACCAATCAGCTTTGACTTTTAGGGATGTCAGCCAGAAGATGTTGCATTCCACAGTTTCCAAGGATAAAAGGAGAGAATGGCAATGGGAATTCTGAAATACATACATTTTACAGAAAGAAAATACTTTCGATGTTACTGAGAATTTTGTAAGTGTGTAGAACTCAGTTATCAATTTTTTTTTTCATTTAACATGATTAAATTTATTTTTCTCTTTCTGGTGAGTAATTTTTGTAAGGTGATATGATTTTTTAAATTCAAAGAAACTCTGCTTAATTATTTAAATTCCAACTATATTCATATGGAAGGTATACTACATGATTGAATGATAGCAATTATTTCTTATAATTACCTCTGTACTTACTTAAATATATTGGTTACTTTTTATTTGCAAGTGTGGTTTATCAAGGGGTTGTATAGTAATGAGTTCAATATTGATGATTTTGGAGGCAAGACACAGAGTTATTTCCTGTAAGCTACATTTTAGGTGTATTTTCTTGAGCAAATAACATAACTATATTGTACTTCAATGTTTCCATCTGAGAAAATCAGAAATTTTAATAGATATGTTGTTGAACAGGTGAAATACTTGTACTCACCATGGAACATTGCAAAGGATTAATAAGCAATATATGTTATCATTTCCCACATGCTATTTAATTGATAATAAAGAATCTTGTGATGGGTATTACAATTTTAAAGAAAGAAAAGAAATATGTGGCAATTCTACTAAATTAACAACTTTTCACAACTCTTTGCTAATTTCTATTGTAATTTATTTGCCAACGGAAGAAGAAATTCCTGTTTCTAAGGTCATGTAGCATACTCTTAGAATAATTGAGAGGAAAGCAAATTCCCAAAATATGGGTGTAGACCCTCTAAATTATTCTCATTTAATATGTAAGAACAACTTAGTGTCTACCTGTACTTGGAGGGATGAATACAGCTCACTATTTTGTGGGAGAACTCTGATATCAATGGAAAAAATATATAATGTCAAAATATCCAAGAATCCCAATGTGTTCCTCTGTCTTAAAAGTTTTTTTTTTTTATTCTTGCAAGTGTTTTCATGATAGAAAATATAAAAATGCAATGTCCTCTTAGCATGGAGTTATGCAATAGATGCCTGATTTGTAATATACTTGCCAGGCCTAGGTCTTCATTGCAACCTTGTGCAAAAATGCAAGAGTGATTTTCTACACCTCAATTTGTGTTTTAATCCCTTAGTGGTTCTATATTGCTGATTTTCATAAAGCTACACAATCTTTGTGGTCCAAAATGTTGTCATCTTAAAAATTTTAGCAAATCATACTACATTCTTCTTTCTTAATCACTGCTCCAGCCATCTAAACATCCTGAAGCAATGGTTTGTAACTCCAAATCAGATAGCTTGAAGATAAAGAGCACTGTTTGGGAAATCAGAAAGCCTGAATCAATTTGTTGCTTAACCCCAAATTTGTAAACATTTGGCAATCATTTTATTTGCCATGAAAGTGATGGCTAGAATTCTGTAAATCTAAATCATTTTTCTAACTTATCAAACAGTCAAAAAGCAATGCAAGAATATCATATGAGATTCTAGTAAGAATGAAGTAAATTAGAAGCAACATATATGCACTACAACCAATGTATTTTTTTTTCAGGCATTTTTTTTTAAATTAATGAGATATTCACAAATTGTCTTTAAATGGCACTAGGTAAATGACTTGTGAACCAGTAATTATAGTTAACTGTAAATTAATAGTAACACTTAATAAAATTCATTTTTTCAGAGAGATCTTCCAGGCTTTCACATACCTCCTTTATCATCAATGGTTTACCATTATCAATTCAATTGTTAACAACCTCTAAATTTAAACTTCCTTAGAACAAAAATGTTGTCTATTTTCTAGCAACTACTATTGTTTGTTATGTTTGCAAACTCATATAAGAAATTCAAAATATATTAGTTTGATGTACTATATTATATTATGTGTTTAAAACTTTGGGAAACAGGGGAGTGGATGTGGCTCAAGTGGTTGAGCACCTGCTTCCCACAGGGAGGTTCCAGGTTCATTTCTGGTGTCTCCTAAAAACAAAACAAAAAATAAACAACAAGCAAAATAAAAACAACTCAGGGGAGCTGAAGAGGCTCAAAGTTTGGTACCACAAAAGAAAAAGAAAGAAAAAAGAAAACCTTTGGGAAACAAACATGACTTTGCTTAATGCTTGAAACTTAATTGGGCAAATACATGAATAATTCACTCTCACTTTCATGTGAGTATTTTTTGTCTTATACTAAAAATCAAAGTTGATGACCTCCAAGTAGGAGACCCCTAATACAAAGGAATTACTACCAAACACCAACTAGAAGTGCAACTGGAAAAAGACCTTGACCAAAAGGGGGAAAAGATAATGACAAATGATTTTATAAGGCTAAAGACTTCAAAGTGAGTCACGAGGTCATTCCAGAGGTTACTCTTATACACATCTCAGTAGACTCTCATTGAATCCCAAAGTAAATATTGCCTCAAATAGTGGGGCTCCTGTGGGCTCTGGAGACATCCAGATGCTATAGGCAGGGAAGACAGCTCAGGAGTTTGGTGGCCTGGCAGTGGGCCCTACTTGGGAATTTATGCTCCCCAGGGTGACAGAGTTGAACTAAGGTCTGGTTTCCCTAACCATGGCTCTTCTTCCCCTTCTATTTGAACCTACACTTAGTACTAGAGTTGATAGTTATCCCTCCAAGAGGCTTAAGTCTTTGGGCTGTCCATGTGCCAGTTGGGCTCTGAATCTCAACAAAGTTGCACCACCTATCTCCAGTACATTGGACCCACCAAGGACAACTAACAAGGAGATAATGTTGGACAACGGCCATTCCAAGGAACAGAGAGAGTCTGCAACTCCAAACCAGATAGTCCTATCCATCTGCTCCATGGGCTCTAATGTCCCTCTCAAGGAGAGGTAGAGTGAGCATCACCATCCCTAAATCCTCAGGATTGGGGAATGAAGAATGGACTAGAATAGACTTACTGTTATTCTACTACAGACCTATTGTGATTCCAGCAATGGAAGAATGTTTATCATTGATGTGGAAGCAGTGGCCACTGGAGGTTATGAGGGGAAGAAGAGGGAAAAATAGGTGTAATATTGGGGCATTTCCAGACTTGGGAATTGTCCTGAATGACACTGCAATGACAAATACAAGCCATTATACATCATGTCATAACTTACAATTATGTGCTGGAGAGAGTGTAAACTACAATGTAAACTATAGTCCATGTTTAGTGACAATGCTTTAATATCTGTTTATTATTTGTAACAAGTGTACCACCATAAAGAAAGATGTCGTTAATGTGGGAAAATGTGGAAAGGGTAGGCAGGGGGGCATATTGGAATTCCCTATATTTTTTATGTAACATTTTTGTAATCAAAGTATCTTTTAAAAATAAAAATGAATTAGAAAAATCTATGATGACTGGTTGTTGACAGTACAGGGATGAAGATTAAACAATTTTTCATATGTCTATTACCAGAAAACCTAGAAAAATAAACAAGTGACCATGGAAGTGCATTTAGATGAAAACAGTATAGCAAAGTGTCAATTTCCCTAAGGATTAATTATGAGAAAATTTCTGGTCAGGTAATGACAACATAGTCTTCCCAGCAGTTTGATGAAAATGAAATCATGTAGGAAAGAAGCTTCTTCATTTTAGCTCAACACAGTCTCACATGTACAAATGAAGACCACATTTTTAGAGGTTTAAACTTGACTCCAGGTCTTTAAACACTGTTTGAGTCTTGAAATGAGTTAACTGGTTAAACAAATTAAATAATAAAGGTCCATCAAGTTGTTACCCTGTAACTTGGGAAAAGGCAGGATTGTGTGTGCATGTGTATTTCTATTTGTGTGTGTTTATGTAAATATTTTGTGTGTGCTTGATTATGTGTTTGAACATACATGTTTATGAGCATGATCAACATTATTACCTCTTTTTTAGAGATTTTAATCAAGTACAAGTTAATATTTAATATATTACTGAATAGTTGGAAGAAACAGGAAATTTTGTCTCTTTCAAAAATATGGTCCAGATTAGAAGTAATTTCAGAGTTTCAGGAAGCAACAATTATTAATCACTCCAATATATTGATTTAATTTTTTTCTTCCTTCAGTACTCTATCTGAGTTTCCATCCTTTATATTTGGAAGTATGATTGATAGCATTATTTCTCTCTACTGGTATATTTCCTCCTTAAACCGTTTTCTTCTTGAACTTGTTTCTCTTATTAAATGTTACAAAATGTAAATGAAATCTGACCTAGAAGCATCACAATGCCCTTGAGTATGGTGGTCTCCAAAAGGCATATGTAGGGACTTATGACCAACCAATTGGCAGTGTAATATGCTCCAGGGAGATATTCCACCACAGAGTCTTTGAACAGTTAGCAAAATTTTGCATAGGCATCTTACTTAAAATTCAAAAAATATTGTTAAAGGATTTGGAGTAAATGGGTGAGTGCCAAATCAAGAAAATGCTGCTTAATATATGATAGAAACTCATGTTGATTTCACTGGCCCTCCTCCAAACAATCACTAGCCACCCTGTGTTCCTAGTGTGGTTACGTGGCTCTGCTCCAGAGGGAGCAGTGTAAAATCTCTGTTCATACTGGGGTGCTTATATGTCAGTGTCAATCAGACATAGATTGCTTTGGCAGCATAAAACTCTGAACTCAGAAGTTCACCATCCTAGATCTTGCCCTGTAATCAGAAGCATTTTATGAAAAACAATTAAGTCAAAGCACCATGGGGCAAGGGATTACTTGCTTTAAGTCATAGAATAGACCACTCAGGGTGGGGAAAATGTCTGTTTCATAAGGATTAGAGGAGGCATTTAAATTCCTTTAAATGGGTGGATCCCTAAGGCCATAAGAAAGCATAATTCAAGTCCAATAGGCAGGCTCAGAAAAGATTAAGTGTACCCTGCACTTCACATTTGCCTCATGCTGAATTCCTTTATAGCATGACTAAACTATGAAGGAGAGCACCAGCCAATGAAGAACCAATTTGCACAGACTGTGAAAGGTATTTTTGCTTTTTTGTTGTTTTTTATTTTTAGTCCCAGCACTCAAGTAAATCTTTGTCATATCATGATCTCTATACAAACTTAAGGAATAAACAGCTCAGGGACAAAATTGTAGAAATGACACTATAAATTTTGAAGTCTATGTTCTGTGACAAAATATTAAAAGACAACAAAACAGGAAATGATGCCCCATCTAAAAGAACAAGATGAAAATCCAGAAAAAAAACTTTAAAAAATGGCCTTCAACATACTCAAGAAACTAACTGAAAACACAGAGAAAGAATTAAGATTTTAGGAAAAAAAGGAATCAACAATATAAGAATCTCAATATGAGATAAACATTTTAAAAAGGAAGCAAACAGAAATACGCATGCAGAAACCAAAATTACGAAATTGACACATCACTTAAAAGTTTTCAAAAGCCAATTGAAGCTGAAAGAGGAAAGATTAGTAAACTCAAATACAAGACAAATGAAAAGATTCAGGGTTAGGAGCAGAAAGAAAAAGAAATAAAAAGGGAAGAGAATCTAAGAGAACTGTGGTAAACAATCAGTCATGGTAATATACATATTTTGGAAGTCACAGAAGATGAATAAAGAGAAAAACAGGCCGAATGAATATCCAAAGAAATCATCGCTAAAAATTACATTACATACTGACAAATGGATCAATTTATCTAGGAGACAAAAACATTAAAAATTATATATATACCTAACTTCAAGCCCCAAATGCAGATGTAGCCACAGAGGAGTCTGTGTTTTGCGTAATGCTTTTCTTCTTGGATGGTGAGTTATTCTGTAAAGAGCATCAATGAAAACAGGCACAATTTTCAAATACTGGTAATGTTTTTTTTTTTCATTTCATTTTACTTTTCTTTTTAAATTTTTTTGTTATTTTTCTCACCCAAGGAAATTTCTGACATATCACTAGATGGATAGAAATTTAAGGAACAGACAGCTCAGGGTCCAGATCCCAGAGATAGCACAGAAAATATTAAAATATGCTATTTGCAATGAAAGAGTACAAGATAACCAAAAACAATAACGATAATTAAAAACAATGATGGCCCATCCAAAGAGAGAAGGTGGAACATCAGAAATAATTGACAAAGAAGTGAACAAGACTTTGGACATACCAGACAAAGACTTTAAAAAAATGATCATCAAAACCCTCAAAACATACAGAAAGTTCTAGAGGATATCAGGAAATTTTGTATAAACAAATTGAGAAATTCAGTACTGAAGTTGAAGACAACAATGCTTAAATTAAAAATCCCTAAAGAGTTTCAACAGCAGATGAGATCTAGCAGATGAATTAGTGAGGTGGAAGGTAAGACAATTGAAATGATTGAGGCTGAAGAGTAGAATAACAATGACAAATGCTGGACAGGCCCAAGAGATATATGGGACATGATCAAGCATTCCAATATATGCATTACAGGAGGAGATACAGAAAGAGGAGAAAGAGAGAAAGGGGCAGAAGGAATATTCAAAGAAATAATGGCCAGGAACCTCATAAATGCAATGAAAAACATGGATATACACATTCAATAATCCTAATGAACCACATAGAGTATAAAATCATAGAGAAACATACTTCAACACATTTTGATCCAAATGTGAAATGCCAAGGACAGGGGGGAATTCTGAAAGCTGCAAGAGAAAAGAAAGTTAGTATGTACAAGTGGGCTCTAAAAGATTAAGGACCAATTTCTTGCTGAAAGCAAGAAGGCAGTGGGATGTAATATTTAATGTGCTGAAAGGAAATACATGCCCAATTAAGAATATTATATCTGGCCAGAGAGTCTTTCAAACATTAAGGGGAGATCAAGATATTTCCAGATTTAAAATAAATAAAAATCTAAGGTAGTTCATCACTAGAACTGCCATATGACAATACCAAAGGGAGTTCCTCAAACAAAAAGGAAAAGACACTTGACAGTGGATTGAATTGATATGAATATTAAAGACCTCTGGTAAAGGTAAACATTTGGGAATTTACAAGTTCTAGTAATATTATATTGTATTTTTTTATTTTAATTCACTTTTTCCTTCCTACAAATTATAAAATGCAGCCAAATACAAAGTAATGTTAAATCTATGACTTTGATGTACTTCTTATAAAGATATATGTAACAAGTATAATTGAAATGTGTGTGACAGAGGGGTATAGTAACAGTGCTTGTTAATATGTAATATAGTTAACACTACAATTATTATGGAATTTTTTTCAATTGTAACAAAGGTAACATCCTAATGTTAATATTTAATAATAGGGAAAATTGCCAGTTTGAGGGGTCAGTTATATGGGAAGTCTATTCTTTCTACATGGTTTTTCTGTAAAATGTATCTGCATCAAGTTTTTGAAAAGTAACAGAGAACAAATTAGGACTCTATATACTAACAAAATGGTCAAGTAAAGAAGTCTTAATTATAAATGCATATACATAAAAGCGTCCTAAAATATATGGAGCAAATGTATTCATATTTGAAGGGATAAATAGACAGTTCTTCAGTAAAAGTAGGAGACTTCAATATACCACTTTAAATAATGGTATTTATTTAAATACCATTAAATAAATATCTAGACAGAAGATCAATAAAGAAATAGAGAATTTGGACAATGCAGAAATGTAAAATATTAATAAGAGAGAAAACTGCATGTGGGGGTATATGAGAACTCTCTCATTTCTGATGATTTTCCTATAAAATAACAAATGTTCTCATTTCAAAACACAGCAAAATTAGCTGCTAATAATAAAATTTGTCTTGAATGAAAAACAGACTTTGTAAAAATCATGTCTTACAAGTATCAGTTGTAATTTAACATGTTAATTTTCCATTGAAAACTTATAAATTATTAGGTATTTCCAATAGTTCCTTCGAATGCAAGGGGCCCCTGGAACCAAAAGAAGAGAGAACAAATGATTTATGTAAATTCTATTAAATTTTGTCTGCAATATTTCAAAGAACCTCAAATAGTACAATTTGTACTGTATTATATATATATATATAATATATTTTGCATACCATTCCTTGAAAATAATAGTATGGTTTTATTAGATACCTGGCCATCTTTTTCCCCCAAACTCATCTCTATATGGCAAATCTGCCCAATTCACCATTTTCTTTGATCCACCCTGAGTAACTCTTGCCATAACAGGGAATTTTTGTAGCCTCCATAAAATCAAATATTCCTTCAAAATTCTGCTTTGCTGGCATAAAATACACATACAAAAAATGAGAACATGGAGTGATTAAAGTTAGTCAGACCTGTTGAGTTTTTCCAAAACTCTTGCTGAGAGTGCCCAGCCCTGGTGCAATCAACAATGTCCTGTACCCAAGTCAAGGGTGATTTCTGCTTTCATCAATTTAGCTTCTCTCATCACCAGATGTTCCCTATCAAATTTCACAGTTGTGTTTATTTCTTGCAAGGCTAAGAGGAGACTTCTATTTTTCAGTCTTCATTTCCAAGACTTTCTTTTAAGCTTCTTAGCCTCTCCCTCATTCTGATATTTTATGGCTGGATAGCTATTAATAAGCCATCTTCAGAATAACGTTGAATGGCCAACTTTCCTCCTACCTCTTTGTGGAGTAGTAGCTTACAATCTGAAGGTACTTAACAATATTGTTATACACCGTGTATGAGGATGGCTTCAAAGAAATTTTGTAAAATTCACACTCTGTGAGACAACTTGTTTTACTTGCTTTCTTCATCTAATCCATTCTAAAATATATTCAATTTTCTTTAATTTAATAACTCTTATTCAGTTTTGCTTATTTTTGGTGGTTTTGATGATTTTCCTTCCACTTATAATGTTAAAATAAACTCATATAAAATTCAATTTTACAGGAGTTGTGTGACTTAATGGTGTATTGAAATGTAAATAATTTTGTTTATAATCTCATGTAAAATTGAAAATACATTTAATCATCTGTGATTAAGAAACTATTTTGAATAGTTCTTTCTTGTTACCAAAAATTTTCTGTTAATTTTATTGCTAATAAGCACTATTACAACTTTATCTGTTCTCAAGTGTATAGCCAAAGAATCCTTACCAATCAGGAGTTGAAGGAAATCTGTACTCTATGCAGAGTGAAATGACTAATTCCACAGGGCTCCTGAGATATATGACCCACATGTGTCCTGCTTAAAGAATAATCATGTTTATATAAAATCTAGAAACACTATTGTTCCTATGATTAAAAACAAATGAGTTTCCCTGGGAAGTCACTCCTTGAATTTTATTCAGAGAAGAATGAGGCAGAATCACAAGTTTTGTAAATTATTTATGACTGCTCAAAAGTAACATTCCCATTACAGAAGAGAAACTATTTCCTCATTTCTTAGGTGTAATTGTATAATTTAATTTGTATGTTTCTTTAAAATGGCTAATGAAAAATTCCCTGATATAGCTGTGATATGTCTGAAGATCATTAGCATATTTAATTATTTTTGCTGTATATTATTAACCAATACTCACAGAAAGTTTGAATATTTCTTATTCTGGGTTTGTTATACATGAATAATTTTGAAAGATGGTAACTGATGATATACATGTGATACATAGACTCTATTACCAATGCTAAAAATAAAATGATAGAGAAATTACCAAGATATTGAACTAGCACATGCACTATGTCTTAAATATTACTTGAAATAGGTGGTAAATGATAGCTAAGAAAATCAGAGGCAATGGTAATTTAACATAGCATTTCATGGAAATCAATCCTCATAAGCAAATATAGTCCTTGATATGTCAATGCATAAGTTGAGGTATCTGGGGGTGGGGTGGAGTGTTGTTTATGAAAAAATTCTTTTTTTATTAGTAGGATATAGGAAATAGATATGTTCTATAGAGATTCTTATTATATATTGTATGTCCTGTGTTTAACAATCGATGAGTGGTAAGTATCCCACTCATTTCTTCCACATTTTAAAGTTGTGAAATTAATAATTTCTAAATATCCCTGAAGTAATAAGGAAAAGGGATAAATGCATGAACTTTCTCTCCCTCTTTTGCCCAAGGCTGTGCATTTAAGTATCATGATTTATTCTGAAGTAGATGCATGATAACTGTGACATAGGAAAAGTGGAGAATTTGTACAGATGGAGAAAAGTGCAATCTAAAGAGATAGATGAAATGAGAAAAATAATGATCAATAATAATGTTTAGTGTTCATAAAGAAAATTTAAAAATCATCTGGAATTTTGATTATGTGCAATAAATAACACTTATTTAAGTAGTAGCCACTTAATCATTGAGCATTGTTTTTGATATTTAATAAAATCTCAGGTTAAAAGACATTATTTTTCTCATATATTTGAGGATGATAGAAGAAATATGTAGAATTGAAAGGATTACTATAGAAAAACAATTTGCCAAAATATATTGCAAAAGTGCTACAAATCATATGAATGTTCTCAATGAAATAAAGCACTATTATTTTTATCATTATCATCTGCATATTAATAAAGTGCTAGCTATTGATATACAATTTTGTAATTATAAATTTATTATATATATGTAAAGTATTAATAAAATACTATTTCTAACATTTTTATACTTATTACCCCTTCATTCTGTGTTTTCTACACATAAAATTAAATAGTTTTGAAATGAGAGCCTTCAAGATAATTCATTTTAGAATTGAAAGCACAATTATTACTGAAATAGGATTTCTTTATACCTTGTTATGTTTCAAGACAGGTACAAGTAAAATAGTTGTGGTTAAAATTGTGATTTTGAATGAGGATATTTCAGTAAAATCTAGAAAAGCATATAAGAAAGATACTTCTAGAAAGGACAGAAATTTAGGTTTTCATCAAGTACTGGAAATCATTACTGATGAAAAAAAAAATGCTTTGAGGAGGAGTAATTTCAGGTGGGATGCTTTTCTTTAGATGCTGTGTGCATGCAAAACAGTAAACTTGAGGGACAGCAAGGGAATTCTGGCTACACATTGGAATCAATTAGAATCTAAAAGAATCAAATATTTTATGGATGTTGCTGCAAAGGAGGAAAGCCAGTGCTCACACTCATGTCTTACAGAACAACTGAAATGAAAGAGCGGTGATGCTTAATCCATCTGGACACCTTTGGATTAAAACCATCCTGAAAGAAAACCCACAATCAATTCATTAACTTTGCTATGGAAACTGGTTTTAAGTACCTAGCTTAAGAATGGGGGATACAGGCAACAGCCAAGTCACATGGTACATGAAGAAAATCACTGTACAGTGGTCAAACAAATGGGCTTATGTAAGACTGTTTTACATAATATATCTGAAATGACCATTTTCTAATGAAGAAAATGAGACTATAATCACTGGCAATGTCCTGGCTGAGTTTAAAAATATGTTTTATTGAAATAGAATCAATATGACTCAACAACTGAAAAGTCTATAGGCCTAATCTGAGATCATTTAATGTACTTAAATCGCCTAATCATATGAATGTTGAAATTAGCATATAAAAGCAGAGTTAGGAAAGAAACTGAAAAGGGTAATATGTGAATTCATAGGTTTCCAAATACTTGTGCCAATTTCTTTAAGGTGAATTCTTCATGAGAAGCCATATTGATAGCCATGGGGACATTTTATCTGTGAACAATATCAGTTATCTGCACTGAGTCTTTAGTATATTCTTACCATTTTATACTTTAACTACAGGGAGTTGGAAACATATTAGGAAACATGGACAATCTCACTATTTTCACAGAATTCCTCCTCATGGGTCTTTCAAACTCCCAAGAGCTCCAAGTGCTTCAAGGTCTGCTCTTCTTAGTGATTTATTTGGGAGCCTTGACTGGCAATCTTCTAACTGTTACTGTCATTGTAACAGACCTTCTTCTGCACTCTCCAATGTACTTCTTTCTAGGCAACTTATCCTTCATAGAACTTTGCTCCATTTCAGTTACTGTGATGAAAATGATTTTGAATTCTTTTGCAGGCAGCAAATTGATTTTTTTCCCTGCATGTGCTGCCCAGATATTCCTGGTTATCTTCTTTGTATCCACAGAGTTGGCCTTCCTTGTGGTGATGTCCTATGATCACTATGTTGCCATATGCCACCCTCTGCACTATGGGCTCACTGTCACCCCATGTATGTGCACACAGCCACCAGCTGGTGGCTTATGGGCAAGTGGGTTCATCCAGTCTGCTATCTACACAGGTGTCATGTTCAGGCTTCCCTTCACAGAGTCCAATGTAATCCATCAATATTTCTGTGACATACCTCAAATTTTGAGGATCTCATCTCCAGATGTTCAGTTTGCTGAGTCTTTGACTTTAGTTCTAAGTCCTTGTATTTCATTAGTATGTTCTGCTTTCATTGTTAAGTCATATACTGATATATATTCAATGGTGCTTAGGATGCATTCTGTGTAAGCCCGTAACACAGCCTTATCTACCTGTACCCCAGAGTTGGCAATTCTCATTTTGTCTGCAATTTCTGGGGTGACTGCTGTCCTTAGTCCTACTGGAAATAAAGCTTCTCTTAAAAACATGCTCACAGCCATGTTCTACTCCATGGTGCCCGCATTCATAAACCCCATCATCTATTGTCTGAGGAATAGAGAGATAAACAATGCTATGAGCATAATGTTTCACAGATATTTTGATTTCCCAAGAAAGGTTTTTCTTGATTAAATAATTCTGAAAAATATTTGAGTGAAGTTTGAGTTTTATATGATATATGTTCTAAATTTCAATCTGCTTATGTTAAATATCCAGGGTATTTTTACTGTGTCTTTTTTTGTTGTTTCCTATGTAATAGTGAGCTATACATCTTCTTCCAATTTTTTTGACTCCATATATTTGTGTAATTCACACATCCTTTTGGAAAAAAAATTCCACTTTGATAAAGTGCATTGAATAATGTTTAGAATATTTCTGAGTTAAGACAAAGAATGTTACCATATTGAGAACATTGTTGGGAACCATCAAACTGCCTATAAAATTAAGAGAGCTTTACACTTGCAGAATACTGCCACCTTGGAACAGAGTATTAAGTGTTTAGACATAAAGAATTCAAATTAAACTGCCCTTTTTGTATTCATCTTTCTACAATAGTTGCACAAATTAAAAGGTGATGTAATTGAGATAAAACTGAAGAATAATTAAGGGCACAATAAAGATATAGGACAAAAACTGTGTTAAAGTTGTTTTCCTCATTGAAAAAATGGACTATAAAAGCCTGGCTCTCAACACAGACTATTTTGGGGGGTCTTTTTTGATCTTCCTGTTACCTGGCTGAATAGGTGCATGCTTAGCTCCATGCACTCAATATTTCTGCATGATAAGAAGCAAGTAGTTACAGAGTGGTGTGAGATGTAGCAACAAGTAGAATTGTATTTTGCTTGCAGAATATTGGATAATTATTAGAATATGTGGTGCACTTTTATCACCAAATTTTTTAAAAAATATATACTGTCAATATAGAAATACTTTTATTTTTCTGATTCTCAGAGGAGCAGGCATTCTGATGGTGAAGTAATTAACTTTTTTATATCTCCAAATTTTATCTATGATGGCTGCCTTTTATTTAAAATCCATATGTAGAAACTTTCAGCCTTAGAGAACTAGTGCTCATTTAACTTCAGCCTTCATTCTGCAACTGATAAAATTGACACAGCAGACTCACCATGGCTCAGTATTTCTGGCTGCAGTACATTTGCTGCAGTACCTTGAAATGTCGGAAACTGTATGCTGTGGAATAGGGGACATTTATAATCCTGCAAATGGTGAAAGTCCTAAGTACATATGCTCATGCCCAAGATACAATGCATACTTAAAAAGGTACAGGGCAGCCCCTATTCTTGGGCCTCAAGATATTCTATACACTCATTAAATGGCTTTAAAGGACATTTGCACAACAATTTGGTAAATGCGCTTTTGAATGCAAAGATAGAGAATGCTGGAAGCCACAATAGAGAAGGAATGTGTTAAATGCAAAGGAGCCTCAATAGTTTGAATGCCAATTTCTCAACAGAAACCAGGGAGACAAGAAGGCAGTTGACAAAATGTTAAAAGTCCTAAAAGAAAATAATTTCCCACTAAGCTTATTATATCTGGAAAGGTAGTCATTCAAAAATGAGTATGAAATTAAGACATTCCAAGATAAACAATAGCTGCTGGTAGTTTATCATCCCTACACCTGCCCTATCAGCAATGATAAAGTGAGTTCTTCAGACTGAAAGGAAATGATACCAGAAAATAGATCAAAGCCGTATGAAGCAATAAGGATCTCCTGTAACGGTAACAACATGAGCAAATATAAATTCCAATACTATTGTGATTTTGGTTTGTAGCTTTAATATTTTACCTCCAATATGATCTAAAATATTTAATGCATAAAATATAATGAAAATGCAGTTGGTTTGGGCTCATAATGTATAAATAGGTGATTTTGTAAAAGAACTACATACAGGTGGGAGGACAGAGGGGGTAGGGGAACATAGCTTTTGTATGCAATTGAAGGCAATTTGATATCTAAGGAAATGTGGGTGTTGTAAATTTAGGATTTTAATTTAAGCCCCATGGTAATGACAATTTAAATATTGGAGAATATCCAAGCTCACAGAGAAAGGAATTATAATTTAAGTAGCAAAGTGTGTGGGGTGGGGGTGATAGGGATACAGGGAGTTAATGCGCAGTGTGTGTGGGGTTCTTTCAGATATGGAGAAGTTTGGGTAATGGAAGGGGGTGAGGGCACCAAAACAGATTAAATATGAGACATCATGGATCTCTTTGGAAGGCATGCTTTGGAGGGATTATTATCTGAAAACTTATGTTTTATATAGGTTTCTGCAATTTAAAAAAATATAATGAGCAATTAAAAGAGATGATGACAGATACAATACATAATCCAGGATATAATCTAATAAAAAAGGAGAGGTGACCAAAAAGGATATATTGGGGACAAAGGAAAAATATTGAACTATACACCATAAAATTTAAATCAATGTTAAATTTCTTGAAATTGAAAATTGCACTTACCAGTTTTGTCTATGTTCTGTCTATAGAGTTTGTATTATTGTTGTTAACTGTCTTTTAAGTTTGAAAGTATTTTTAAATAAAAAGTTTAAAAACTTTTAACCCTGGTTAAAGTCTGAATTGTTCACTTTCTACCAATACCTGAAGTATATTCCTATATTTTCAATATAATATATTCCAATATCATAACACCATCATATTTCTTATAAAAGTTAATTTTATTACTACTTAGGTCATCTGCACAGCTGTTTCTTGGGAAAGACATCTCTGTCCAATTTTATGTTCAAGTTACAGTCTTACAAAGGTCATGGATAAACTTGTGGATATTTTCTTGTGGGATGGTGATTTTATTTTGTACCAACTCTTGAGGTATATTTAAATTTATATTTATACAAAGAATTACTCTCCTAGGTATTCGTAATCTTATTTGATTATGTAGAAACATTGATCTTTATTCCTCAGGTTCCTGATCAATTTCTAACAGTTTCTCTTTCTTCTTCATTTTATTTTTTTCTGCAGTTTGATATTTTATTTTATGGATATCTGAAGCCCTATACTGCTATTTCCAAGCATGTGTTTTTAATTAATATTCCCTTTAAGAGGTAGGATATAGTAGTCAAGAAACTTAAGTTTCTCTAACTTGGGTGATTTTTTCTGAGTTTTTTTTCTTGTAATCTTTAAATTATCAAATTCATTTTTGTGTCAATATTAGAATAATCATTTATTGTTACCATATTATATATATATTTGTATTTAATACTATATCATGAGAAATGATATTCAAATTCCTTTAAACTATACCTCACCAATAGTTTTCTATGTGCCTTAGAGATACCTCACTAAAAATTGGTATCTAACACAACAGAAGACATTTGCAGAATATAATATTGTAGTGACAGTACTGAAGTTGATTTTTATAGACATATTAAATTCTCTGAGTTTGGTTACATCTTAATTTATATTGAATATTGATCCAAGAGCATAAAAATAAAGAGCAGCAGGTGGAAATTTATCTCATTCAATGTTAAGAGGTAAAAGATTTAACCACTCTTCCCATTATTTTCTGCATATATGTTTTTTCCCAGTTTGAAATCTGGGAGACAATTAAATTCTGGCATTGTTCCAAGCTATTATAGGAACAGAATACTGAAGGCAGTTCCTATACAGCAAAAGGACTCTTTCATTCACCAACTCTGGCACACTTCAAAAATAAACCCAACAGTTCAGTTTTATTGCTGTCCAGGAGGCTGGGTACCAAGGACCAAATACAAGCACTGATACATATAGGCAGGAAGATTGCAGAGAACAGACTCTGAAAATTGAAAATGCAGGCATAGTGAGGCAGGCAAAGCCGCAGCCACATCACACTTCCAGACCCAGGGCAGAAAAGGCGAGGACACACTTCCTGCTCTTCCCATGCCCTGCTGCTGCTTGACACAGGTACTTCTCTTTATTATCTTTTAAATCTGTCACAAGAGCCAATAACATCCCATATAAAGGGTTCTCCCATAGCCTGTTCTTCAAATGTGGATGGTGTGGAGCAAAGCCAAGGCCAACCCAAATGCCTGTGTGTCATATGTGGAAAATAATCATTGTGGCTCACAGAACAAACTAAAAGTTTATTCATTACTGCATCCTAAACTAGTCCTAGCTGGCTAATACTGTAACAAATGGGTTTCCAAAGAAGTTATACCAACTTCAGAAGACAAACAAGCAACGTATCCACATATCCTTGGCTCCACAACCTCACTAGAAATTGGTGCAGTCAGGTATATTTTTTCCTTTCTACGGAGTTTGTGGCTGTATCATTCAGTTACATTTTTTTTTTCATTCAATATTAAAGGTGAAGAAGATTCTGCTTTGTCTAAAATAAGATTTTTGTGCTTCCAGTTTGCAATTCCTTTGTAAACCTTAAAAGTTAAATTAAAAGGGGCTTATGATATCCAATTCAGTGCCCTTGTGTTGGTTCTTGAGAAAGAAATTTTCATCATAATGTAGTCAAATTCAGAAATATATTTCTGTTGTGTATATTTCTGTAATTTTCCTCTTCCTACTCGTCTTGTTCCTTCTACTACGATAAAATTGCCTCTTACTTTAAGCAACTGATGAAATCTGCAAAATTATTAATATATTGGTTTCTTCTCAATGGAATTTATAATTTTCTCGACAAAGTCTTGCTTTATCTATGCTATATATCTGCATATATTGCTGTATATAAAACTGCATATAATTTCATGCTACTGTTTCTTTTTTATTTTATTTTTCTTTCTTATTAATTTCTTCATGGTTGATATTTCTTTGTTAATTTATGCAAACATTAGATGTCTCAAAATGTTTTTCAATAATAGTCCCATATTACCTGTGCAGAATTTTTAACTTCCACATTAACAATTGTATCTGTTACTAATGACAGTTGTTGTATTCTTTTTAGAATTCTTATACATTTTATTTTCATTTTCTCGCCTCACAAACATGTATCATAACTATAGCAAGAGTTGACAGCTACGCTATAACAGGAAACCTCTGCCATGCCTTTCTTCTATGGTGTTTGGCATAGAGAAATGCAGTTTTTTATTATGTTTTTCATAGCATAGATTTTTCAGTTATTTTTGCTAAAATTTTTCATCATGAATGAGAATTTTAGCATAACAGAAATATTTTCTGACTTCATGGAAATTATCTTATAATATTTTTTCTTCAAAAAGTTACATAGGTTAATATATTTAATTTCCTAATTTTTTTCTCCTTACCATGCAGTTTTGACCAATGAAGATTTGTAGTATTTTTTAAAAAAAATTTATTATTATTTTAAAAAGATTCTTAGATTACATAAATGTTACACAAAGAATATAAGGATTGCCAAATGTCCACTCCCCAAACCTCCCACAACCTCCCACATGAACATGCTTCATTAGTATGGCACATTCATTGCAATTGATAAATGCATGCTGGAGCTTTGCCATTAAGCATGGACCATAGTTCACATTGTAATCTACACTCTCTCCCACATAGTTCTGCATGTTCGGTGATGATAAAAAGTGGCCTATATCTGTCATTGCAGTGTCACTCAGGATCATTCCCAAGTCCCGAAAAAGTCCCCATATTACAATTGTTTTTCCCTCTCCCTGCCCCAGAGCCCCCAGTGACCACAGGCTCCACATCAATGTTGTAATTTCTTCCATTACTAGAATCTCAATATGTCTATAGTAGAATACTATTCTACTATAGTAGAATACTAGAATACTATTAAGTCCACTCTAGTGCATAGTTCTTTCCCCAATCCCAAGGATTCTGGGATGGTCATGTCCCCACTGCCTCCAAATGAGATGGGCTTATATCCCATGGGGAAGATGGTTGGGACTATCCTGCCTGTAGCTGCAGACTCTCCATTCTCTGGGACAGCTGTTGTCCATCATCATGCCCCACCAGTTGTCCTGGGTAGATCCAATGATCTGTAGAGTAGGTGTTGCAGCTCCGCCAAGTTTCCGTACTCAGCTGGCACATGGTCAGCCCAAAGACTCAAATCTCTGGGTGTACACCTACAAACTCTAGCACCAACATAGGTTTAAATAGATGGGAAAGATAAGCCATGTGCAGGGAAGATATAATAGAGTCCAACTCTGTCATTCTTGGGAGCACAAACTCCAAAGTAGAACCCACTGTTAAGGCACTGAATTCTGGAGCTATCTGCCTGACCATAGGATCAGGGTGTCTCCAGAGCCACCAGGAGGCCCCTATTTGGGGCAGTATCCACTTTGGCAGTGTATGAGATCCTGCTGAGATGTGCATGAGCGTTACCTCTGGGATGACCTCCTGACTCAATTTCAAGTCTCTTAGCCATATACACTCATTTGTCTTTGCCTTTTCCCCCTTTCATTTGAGGTATTTTTCCAGTTGCATTGCTAGTTGGTGCTTGGTAGCAATCCCTCAGTGCCAGGGAGGCTCATCCCCAGGAGTCATGTCCCACACTGGGGGGGAGGTAATGCATTCATATGCTGAATTTTGCTCAGAGAAAGTCCACATTTGAACAACAAGGAGGATCTCAGGAGGCAACCCTTAGGCACCCCATAAAAGTAGGCTAAGATTCAATTTCTAGAGCCAAGTCTCATAATCCTAGTCTTCAAGAGCCTATCAGTGGCTCAGTATCAAGAGCCTATCAGTGGATCATCCTCCTTTGCCAGGCACTGCCCCTGCACTTGGCGGACAGTTGCTGCTCCCTTAGAGAATGTGACAGAACCCTCCAGGATTGGAATTCAGTATTGTCTCGGTTGTTCTGTGAGTTTCCATCCACTGTGACAAGGTGAACATTTGAACATTTTTACATACCTTATATGTGTGCTCAGGTGAACTTCCTCCCATGCATCCCACATTCCTTGCACTTCACACCAACGATCTTCCCCAGCCCCAGTTGTAACCCTTCTGTCATCTAAAACTTCTTCAATGATGAGGTAATTACAATAGCCAAATACAATTAATTGGAAAATGAAATAAAAATGATACTTAAATATAAGAGATTAATTTTCTCAGTTTAAACCACATATAATTCTGAGGGAAATATAACTTGGTTTAGATGAGATTATCTTTATTATATCACTATAATATTTGTGGAATTTCTACATACATGCTGACTTATTTTTGAAATACAGTGATTCTTGAACATTTCCTATTCTGTCAAAATCCATTTTTTTGACAATCTTCTTCCAGCTTTCTATCCTATTTTGATAATTTGGAAGGTTGTCATTATATGCCTTATATGGAACTCTCATAATCATTTCATTCATAAAGTACCATAAATTCAAGTGGGTTTTAAAGAGCCTATTACTTCACATTTCTGACTTTCTCTCCTAGTAATTTGATTCATATTTTCCTCGTTAAGATCTCACCTTTAATTCTTTGGTTCATTTTTGTGATTTAAAACATTGTGATTATGCATATAACTTTTATTAATCCTTTTTACCTCATTTCAAATGCAGGATTCCCTTTCTCTTAGCAATAATTATTTTGTAAGACTTTCTTTCCCTTTCTCTGTTTTCTTGTTCTTTCAATATATATATTCACTAATAAATTACACTCTTGGCATGTATTTTTATGTAAGTTTTATTTACAGTAATTTCCTCCCTGGCATTTGATTTATTTCAACCATCACATATGTAAAGTTCAAAAGATCTAATGCTTTCTCATTTTTCTTTTTCACTACACTGTGTTTTTATTCATATATATATGACTGTGTGTGTATTCATATATCCTTCACAAACCTTCTTTTTTTTCTATCCATATATTTATTGGCTAGTACGGTTTCCTATTTTATAAATTAGTTGTCACATTTTTTGTGTGTAATTTTCCATTTTGTTGTCTTTTTTAGTGTTTCAGTTATCTCTTTACATATTCTAGATGCTAATATACTAATACAATAAATATTATGATATAAATATATATTATAAATATCTTCTCCCAGTCTGTGGCTCATATTGTAACTCTTTTTAAAATTTTTTTAAAAAGATACCTAGAATACACAAATGTTACACAAAAAATATAGGGATTGCCATATGCCCTACTTCCTACACCTCCCACAACTTCCCACATAAACATCTTTCATTAGTGTTGCACATTAATTGCAATGAATAAATACATAATGGGGCTTTGCCATTTAACATGAACCATAGTTCACATTGTAGACCACACTCTCTCCCACACATTTCTGCATGTTATATGATGATACAAAATGGAATATGTCTGTCCTAACAATGTCATTCAGGACAATCCCAAGTCTCAAAAATGCCCCTGTATTACAACTGCTTTTCCCTCTCCCTACCCCTAGAGCACCCATTACCCACTGGCTCCATGGAAATATTGTAATTTCTTCCATTGCTTGAATCACAATGTGTCTACAGTAGAATACCAGTAAGTCCACTCTAGTCCATAGCTCTTTCCCCCATCTTGAGGAGTCTGGGATGGTGATGTCCACTGCACCTCCAATTAAGAGCAGGCTTATATCTCATGAGGAATATGGATGGGATTATCCTGCCTGCAATTGCGGACTCTCTCCATTCCCAGTGATGACTGTTGTCGATCATCATCTCCCTGCCAGTTGTCCTGAATGAGTCCAATGAGTTGTAGAGTAGGAATGTCTGCCCCACCATGGTTCCAGGCCCAGCTGGCACATGGAAAGCCCAAAGACTGAAGTCTCTACACATACACCTACAAACACCAGTACCATGTATAGGTTTGAATAGAAAAGACAGATGAGCCATGTGCAGGGAAAACATAGTTGTGTCCAAATCTGTCACTTTCAGGAACACAAACACCAAAGTGGGGTCCACTGGCAAGGCACAAAACACCAAAGCTAACTGCCCTGACATAGGACCTGGGTGTCTCCAGAGCCATCAAGATGCCCACTATTTGGGGTAATATCCACTTTGGGATTCTATGACTTCCTACTGAGATATTCATAAGCGTTACCTCTGGGATGACCTGCCAACTCATTTTGAAGTCTCTTAGCCATATAAACTCATTTGTCTTTACCTTTTCCCCCTTTTATTCAAAGTCTTTTTCCAGTCACATTACCAGTTGCTGCATTGTAGCAATCCCTCATTGCCAGGGAGGCTCATCCCCGGGAGTCATGTCCCATGCTGGGAGGAAGGTAATGCATTCATATGCTGAGTTTGGCTTAGAGAGAGCCCACATTTGAGCATCAAGGAGCCTTTCAAGAGGGAACCCTTAGGCACCTCAGAAAAATAGACTAAGTTTCAGTTTCAAGAGCAAAGACTTATAAGGCTAGGTATCAATATCAAGGGCACATCAGTGGATCATCCTCCTTCACCAGTCACTGCCCTTGCACTTGGGGAACTGGTGCTTCTCCCTTAGAGAATGTGGCAGAGCTCTCCTGGATGGGAATTCAGTATTCTCTCATTTATTGAGTGATTCTCCACTCAATGTGACAATGCCTCGTGAATGTTTGAACATTTTTATATACCTTATATTTATGCTCAGGTGAACTTCTTCCCATACATGCCCCATCCCTGACACCTACACCAACGATCATCACCCATGACACTTGTAACCCTTCTGTGATCCAAAGCTTCTTCAATGATATAGCCATTACAATAGCTGAATACAATAAATAATAAAATGAAATAATAAGTTAAAATCTAAGATATAAAATATATTTAAAAAATGTTTAAATTATAAATAAAATTAAATTAAAAGATTGGGATATTTATAAAATGAAAATATAATATTTTTTTGACCTTTTGCCTCTCATCACTGCAATATCTGATGTGCAGTCTGTAGCTTGGCACCTTCCGCCTCTCATTCCCCAGTGTCTCACTATTTTTCATTTTGTTTTCAAAGAAGTTTTAGGTCACAGCAAAGTCCAAACAGAATAGAGGAGACCCTCATATACTCCACATCTTCCCACTTTCCTCCCCCGCATATCAATACATTTTTATATGTGGATGGTAGCATTGTTATAACTGATATACAAATAGTGAAACATAGCTACTAAATATTGCCATTGGTTTACATTATGGATTACATTTTAGACCATACACTTTTATAAATTTTGATGATATTTATCATATCCTGTGCAAAAATTACTTAAATATTGTACTACTGAAAGTACTATGAATGAAATATTGCATGACCTATATTGTAAAGGATAGCTAAGAAACTTAGAGGCAGCAGTGATTTGCTATGGCTTTTCATGGAACTCAATCCCCCTAAGGTAAAATAATCCTTCAAATATCAATGCATAGATAAAGATATCCAAAGAAGATTTTACAATAAGGTGAGTCAGTCATAGCTGTATAATGTTCAAATAAATGGGCTGATAGGGAGGCTTTTTTATAGAACATATCTAAGATGATCTTTTGCTGATGAAGAAAATAAGAAACTAATCAATATATCCATGCAAAGTTGCAAAGACATTTTGTCATAATATAAATATAACTTCATAATTAGTAACTTTATAGGTCTTTGTTTTAAATCATTTAATGAAACTAGATTCTTGTTTATAATCAACATATGTCTTCATTTTATAATCCTCTTTTTATCATTTTATACTTTGATTACAGGGAGCTTGCAATATATTAGGAGACATGGACATCCTCCTACTAATGGATGTGTCAACTTCCCGGGAGATCCAAATCTTGCAAGGTCTGCTTTTCTTAGTGATTTATCTGGGACATCTAATTGGGAATCTTCTCACTGCTACTGTCATTGTAACTGACGCACACCTACACTCTCCAATGTATTTCTTTATAGGCAATTTATCCCTCATAGATCTTTGCTGCATTTCAGTTATTGTTCCTAAATTGATTGTGAATTCTCTGACAGGCAGTAAATTGATATCTCTCACAGAATGTGCTGCTCAGATTTTCCTTATCATTTTCTTTATATCCATAGAGCTGGCCTTCCTTGTGGTGGTATCCTATGATCGCTGTGTTGCCATCTACAACCCTCTGCATTATGGACTCACTATTGCCACATACCTTTGAACTCAGGCAGCCTGTATTAATGGGCAAGTGGACTTGTAAATTCTGCTTTCCACACAGGCACCACATTCAGACTTCCCTTCACAAAGTCCAATGTGATCCAGCAATATTTCTGTGATGTGCCTCAAATTTTGAGGATCTCAACTTCAGAAGTTTGGTTTTCAGAATCTGTAGTCTTAGCTATCAGTGCTTTTATTATATACTTATGTTTTGCTTTTCTGTTTAAGTCATATATTGATATCTTTTCAATGGTGCTTAAGATGCATTCTGTGGAAGCCCGTAACAAAGACTTATCCACCTGGAACCCACAGTTGGCAATTCTTATTTTGTTTGTAATTTCTGGGTTGATTGCTGTATTTGGTCACAATGCAAGTGAACCATCTTTTAGCAATGTTATGCCCCCACTATTTTTAGCCTATGGAATAGAGAGCTTAACACATCTGTAGACAGAATTTTCCACAAGTATTTGGATTTCCTAATTGAAACTTTCTTGAATAAAAGGTTCTGAAAAATATTTGAATGATGCTTATGTTATATTTTATATATGCTCTTAAAATTGAATGTATCCATGTAAAACATCTAAAGTGTTTTTCCTCTGTGTGTGTATATATATATATGTTCATATATGAACATGAGTAATAGTGTGGTATTCATCTCTATGCCCTAGTTTTCCAATTCAATGATTTTTGTCATTTTTCCATTCTTTGAGAAAATACTTTGCACATTGTCAAAATGTTTTGGAATGTGATAAGAATGATTTTGACCTAAAGTCAACAATGCGATCATTTGGAGAAGACCATGCATTTTATGATACTGCTTTAACAATGGTGTTTGCATGTAAGAGAACTTCAAGGGAATGAGCACTGCCTCACAGGAAGAAAATATTGAATGTTATGGGCTACAGCAACCTACTCTTTAAAGTGTAGTCTTTGCATTCAATCTCATGCATGTGTCTTGGCTGAGTAATAAGTTTATTAAAACTAAGACATATCTTACTGATGAAGACAAGATAAGGATATTCATTTAGATTTGTGTTAAAGTTAGAACTCCAAAAGAGCTGCTTCCACCATTGAAAAGTGGATTACAGTAAGCTGGTTCTCAATACAGAATATTGTTGGGAAGATTTTGTTCTTCCCATGAAGCTAGTTATGAAAAGATATAGGTCATGCTTTATTCATTCATTCTGTTTCCTTGATGAAGAATAAGAAATCAATAATAAACAGGAGTGAGATGTAAAAATACATGGAATCAGATTTTTATGGCACAATATCAGTTATTGCTTATATAATGCAATAAAAGTTTTTCTCAGAAGAAGGAAAACTAATTTTCTCAAGATGGAAATAATTTTATTTTATTGATCCCATAGCCTTAGTGAGCACTGTGATTGCTAAAGAATATGTTATCTTATTTATTTATATCTCATAATTGCATCCCATGTATGCTATAAAGGCTGTGTTTTTATATTAGATTACATAACTAGAAAAATCTATTAGCTTTTAGGACCTTATGCTCATTTAACTTCAGCTTTCATCCTTCATTGGTAAAATGGAAACACTAGGTTCATTATGGCTCAGTATCATTGTTCAATAGAGAAATATTTAGAGCATGAATATCAGGAGCCTCATGCAATCCCAAACTAATAATCCTAGAACAATCTAAAATGTGTCCATATTTGTCCAATAAGTGAAATATATCCAGATATTTTAATATTTCAAAAATTGAAGAACAATTCATATTTATTTTGAAAATAATTTCTTCCAGCCTGGTCATCAGCATTGTTATTCCTTGGGAAAAGAAGTCATTGCCCACTTTTATATTTAAGTACCCTTCTAACAAAGGATGGGAGATACACTGCTCAGATCTCCAGAGCATTTAAACTTCTCCTTCAGTCTTTATTTTCCATTTCTTCCCTACATTAACATGTTATAGTCATGGCCTCTGGTTTAGTTGATCTTTGTGTCCCAGAATATAAACATTAACCCACTCATCCATAGACACTAGGAAATTTAGAGTTCATATTTGTCAGAATAAGAAACATAAAATCCCCTTATGAATTAACGGATTGTGAACAATGGGAGTTTTAAATTTATTTCTTGTCTAAGAAATCTTTATCTACCATGATAACGCCAAGAAGTATTCTTTTGTTAGTCTCTAAATTAATTATAGTTTTGACTTTAATATGTTTTTCTTTAATCTATATGGTGTTGAGTATGTAGGGTGAGAAGTAGGTATGAAATTTCACTTTATCCAATATAATTATCCAACTGTCCAAGCAAAATTTACTCAAAAGTACATATTAATGTCATTGAACTACCATACATGACCTCTGCCATATATTAAGTGTTCTTATAAGAGCAGCTCTGTAACCTTTTATTCTTTTGATTGGAACTCTAATTTTTACTGTACTGACATCAGACATATTTATATGAATTAAACAATAATTTTATTAAGGAAAATGGTGGTGTCTTAAGTTATCAGCTGCCATGACAATTACTACACAGTGGGCTGTCTTAACAATGGGAATTTGCTGTTTAATGCTTTCAGAGTTTGGAGGTTGCTGCTTCCAGGTGTCTGTAGTCTACTGACGAGTCGGCAATCCTTGTGGACCCCTGGCTTTCTGGTCTCCTATCAATGTTCTCCCCTTTCTCTCCTCTGTTCCTGTTGACTTCCTGATTATGGATCATTCCTATGGCTTCTCTCTTTTAAGGTCTCCAGTAACAGGATAAGCTCCATCCTGATTCAGCTGACACATTTTAACTTAAAAAAAACATCTTTGATAGGTCCTTTTAACAATGGGTACACAACCACATGAATAAATTAATATTAAGAGTAAGTTTTTCTTCCTGATATGTAATTTAAACTGCCATTTTTGCATAAATTTAAATTATATATATTTTTTCTTTATGACATGAAATTACTCAAGGTAAATGCATGGAAATGATTGATCTTAGTATGTGGACATTTAAAACTGGGTTGTTTTCCTTTGAACGCATAGTTAATGTTACATGGACTAAGACTTGGCTGAATGCGATTTGCTCATTAAATATTGAATATTATTACTTTATTGGATAGAATTATTTAGAGGACTAAATACTCAATGATATATATGCATTGCACTTGGGTACCCATGTAAGAGGAGAATTTAAGTGATAGGGTTCTCAATTATTATTTGATTGAGGGAAATTTGCACTTTCTGTTGAACCAATATTGGTGAAATTAGAATAAATATATTTAAGAAACAGAGTGCAAATATATTTTAAGTTTTTTTTTTACAATAACCTGAGGAAATGAATAAAACAGTGATATTTAATTCCTTTGTTGAACTTAGTTTAAAATTTCAAATTTAAAATCTACTCAGCAGGGTGTACTAGTTAATATATTGTTAATCAGAAAGAAATATAATTTTCCAAAAAAAATTAGAATCTAACTCATAATTTTAAAAATAATCCTAATGCAAAAAAAAAACAACAACCAGAATCCTAAAGGTTTATCATGTTCCTTTTCATTCCATAAATCTTTCCTTCTGACTTATAAGTGAAAATCACTGTTCTGAAATGTAATAAATTATTCCTTGTTTTCACTATGATTCAAAAAAATCTGATTGCTTTCTGAGTAGTGAGATGGCTTTCTCTGCAATGCCCCGTTTAGGAGAAGATTATAATGTTCCATTTATTAAGTCCAGGCATGACCTCTTGAAGTTCTTTGGCCAAGGTAGTGAAAGCAGAACTAAAAGGTATGGATTCGAAAGCTAACATACCTGTACACCTTTAAAAAATATGATTTGTTCTGCCACAAAAACTGCAACATCCCATATAGAGGCTGTCCAATAGCCTAGGCATAGAATATAGATTGTGAGTATCAAAGGCATAGCCTAAAACCAGGGGCAAGTGTCATTACTGGAAAATTATCTTCGTTTCTCTCAGCACCAATACTTAAAATTTTTGTTAGGTGCAACTTTATCAGGTTTTAGCTGACTGACACAATGTCAAATGATTTTCCAAAGAAGTGGTGTCAACTTACACACACACTCCAGCAGTGTATCACTATTTTAATATTCCACATCCTCTCAGGCAATTGGTGCATCCATCTTTATTTATAGTTATACTTTTTAAAAAAATCTTCAGAACTAATAGTGCAGAACATATTGTTATTCATAAAATATTTGTGCTTCCCCTTTTAAATCCCTTTCTGATCTTACATATTACATTTATTTTCTTGTCATTTCCTTTGCTGCATTTGAATTATTCCAACCATTATATATGAAAAGTCTGAAAGATTTATTGTTTTCCTATTATATTCCTTTTTAATTGGATTCTTTTCTTCATATATATGAATTTATACATACACACATACATATCATTTTCACGCATCCTTCTAATTTTTTAAATTGGTGTACTTTTTAATTGACTTCATTTACATGTAAAATCAGTTTTCACTGTTATACAAAATGTGTAGATGTGTTCCATTTGTATTTTCATAAACTTAGTGGCCTAAGCATTCTTTTCTTTTGTAAGAGGACTGTGCTGTGATTATGGGTTTCCTGTGATTTGTGGTATAATGAAGGAATTCATGTCTGTTGAAATGTTTTCAATGAACCAATAAACTGGGATAATTGACTTGGGTTTAAGGGGAGAAAAATCACCTGAATTTCCCAAAAATATCAACTGAGAAATGCTCTATATTCATTCAAAAAGGAAAGATAATTGAATTAACAAGTAATATTTCCTTCTTTTCTTTCCTTAGGGCAATATCTGATGCTGTTTGGATTTAGAATATCTATCACATGTTCTCATGGAAAGATGAGATGAAGTCATTTCAAATACACTTCTTCCAATCATTTCATCTCATGCATATTTGTCTTTTGAGTTCCACATTTTAAGCATTTGTCACTAATTCTGTCAAATTTTTATTATTCATTAGAAAAGTATTTCATATTAGTCAGAAAAAAATAAAATTTATCCATTTCTAAAACCCCATTATCACACATACACAGACATTCATTCTTAGAAGAGGTAGATAAATATGATAGATGGGCGGATGGATAGATAGAGGCAATAAACACCCACCTTGAAAATATAGTATTGTTATTTGGCTTTATGCTTTTATGGTAGTTGGATCTTCACATTAGCATGAGATTAAATTTTATTATTCTAAGTATATGTAATCATTTTAAATTAGTAATACAGAAATAATGGAGGAGTAAGAAAAGCAGATATTTGAAACCCACAAATAAATATTAAAGATCATTTCCGTATGTATATACAGTTAACAATATACAAATGCATAAGGTTACCAAAATTAATATATGTATTAGATAATCATAACTGCATTTCAAAAATATTCCTTATTATACCTGATTATTGTATTTCTCTACTCATTGCATGTTTTCCCAATATTTAATACAATGTCATATAACTTACTAAACAATTAATGAGATATAAATTTTGATAAGAGGGCTACTATGAAAGGATAAGCATCTCTGTTCTTTAATCTAGAGGTTAACAATATTTTTAATCATATTACACCATGAAAATAACAAGATTTTCTCAATTTTCTAATATAACTGTCTCATACATATTGTCTAATGACATCGTGCATTAACACCAAACACTCAAATGACAAATGACATATTTAGCAGATGTTTATGAGCTTTTCAAAGAAATGTACTTTAGATTTTTGTATTACTTGTGGAATTATAAACACTGCATAGCTTTTCTACTTAGTTTTATTCCTTTAAAATATTTTTATTTTAAAATTTTATTTATAAATTTTTTACCATTAAAATAATAATATGGTGAATTCTTTAAAAAAGACTAAATCAGTAGAATTAGTTATAGTCACTATAATGTGTTACCATCAGCTCTATTCATTTCCATTTATATGATAAACCTTATTAAAAATTCTACATACATTAAGCATCAGCTCCCATTCTCAACCCACATTCTACCTCCTAGTAACCTATAATCTAGAGTTTACCTCCATGAGTTTACTCATCATATTTAGTTCATATTAGAGAGACCATACAATCTCTGGCTTCTTTTACTCGACATAATGTCTTCAAGGTTCATCCATGTTGACAGATGCATCCTGATTTCACTTTTCTTACAGATAAAAAGTATATCATTGATATATTTACCACATTCATTCATATCCATTATCGGTTGATAGTCAATTGGGCTGTTTCTATATTTTAGCAATTGTGAATAATACTGCTTTGAACACCAGTGTACAAAAGTCATTTTGCCACCTTGCCTTCAGTTGTTCTGAATACATTCCTAGTAATCGGATTGCCAGATCATATGGCAGTTCTATGTTCAGCTTCTTGTTGTACTGCCAAACTGTCTTCCACAGAGGCTACATTATTCTACATTCCCACCAACAGTGAAGGAGTGTTCCTATTTCTTGATATCCTCTCCAGCACTTCTAGCCTTCTCCTTTTTTAAAATAATGGCTATTCTATGACTTATGAAATGGTATCTCAGGGCAGTTTTGGTTTTCACTTCCCTATTAGCTAGTGATGGTGAATATTTTTTGCATGTGCTGTTTGATCATTCTTTTTTCTTTTTGGGAAAAAAATGTTTATCCAAATCATTTGCCCATATTTTTAATTGTTTTTCTGGTCCTTTTTCATTGGTTTGTATGATTTCTTTATATATCATAGGTATCACATCCTTGTGTGATATGGGGTTGACAAATATTTTCTCCCATTGAGTAGGCTGTCTTTGTATTTTCTTTACAAAGTCTTCCGAAGTACAAAAGTGTTTAATTATGAGGAAGTCCCGTTTATCTATTTTTGTTGTTGTTGCTCATGCTTTGGGTGGAAGGTTTAAGAAAGTACAGCCTACCACAAGGTCTTGAAGATGTTTTCCTACATTTTCTTCTAGGAGTTTTATGGTTTTCAATTTCACATTTAGGCCCTTGGTCCATTTTGAGTTAATTTTGTATATGATATTTTCTTTCTGGATATGAATATTCATTTTTCCCAACACCATTTATTGCATACAATGTTCTGACCCAGCTGGGTAGGCTTGAAATCCTTGTCAAAAATCCCTTGATCATAGATGTAAGGGTCTATTTCTGAGTTATCAATTTGGTTCCATTAGTCAATATGTCTATCTTTATGCCAGTAACATGCTGTTTTTACTACTGTAGCTAATTAATATTTTTTAATGTCAGGAAGTGAAAGCACTCTAACTCAATTCTCTTTTAAGGCATTTTTGGATTTGGGGGATGATTTTCCTTCCAAATAAATTTGATACAGGCTTTTCTATTTTTGCAAAAAAAGAATGTTCAGATTTTGATTGGTATTGCCTTAAATCTATAAATCAGTTTGGGTTGAATTGATTTCTTAACAATATTTAGTCTTCCATATATTTAGATCTTCTTTGGTTTCTTTTAGCAATGTTTTTTAGTTTTCTGAATGCAGAACCTTTATGTTCTTGGTTAAGTTTATTCCAAAATATTTGCTTTTATTTGTCACTATCATAAATGGAATATTCTCCTCAGATTACTCATCAGCAGTGTATAGAAATGCTACTGATTTTTCCATATTAATCTTGTATCCTGTCACATTTCTAAACTTATCTATTAGTTCTAGCAGCTTACTTTGGGATTTTTGGAATTTTAAAGTTATAGCATAATATCATTAGTGAATAGCAAAAGTTTTACTTATTCATTTCTTCTTTGAGAGCCTTTTATTTCTCTTTCTTAACTAATTTTTCTAGCTAAAACTTCTAATACAATATTGAATAAAAGTGGTGACAGTAGACACTTTTATTTAAGGCTTTTTTTAAACAAAATCAAATTTATTGATACATATTAATAAAGCATAAATCCATCCAAAGTGTACAAACAAAGGTATTTGGTACAATCACATAGTTGTCTATTCATTGCTTCATTCATTCTTGGAGCATCTTCATTGTTTCAGAAACAATAACAACAATACTAAAAAACCAAACCAAACAAACAAACATAACTCATCTCTTCTCAATCACTCTATGATTTCCCTGCCATACAAAGCTGCTATTCTGTTTCCATCTCTCTAGTATATTATATATGCAATATCAGTCTTATATATGCAATATAACCCATATTCATATTTCACATGAGGTTTCACTATGTTATACAGTCCCAAGTTACATTTTTTAGCTTTTTTTTCTAGTAATATAAAATGTCCTTAAACTTTCCCTTTCAACCACTGTCATATCCTTATAGTAGCTCTGCTAGTCGCAAACAATGTGATATGCTTTCAGCATTTCGTTTTGCTTCCAAAGATTTACAAACAACATTTTTACCAGTTCTGCACAGATTAAACATCAGCTTTTCATTCTCTACACTCATTCTGTTTTTTGGTGATCTGTATTCTAATTATTAATTCCATGAGTTTACATATATATTTACTTCATGAGAGAGCAATCATACATTATTTGTCCTTCTCTATATAGCTTGCTTCACTCAACATATTGTCCTCAATGTTCATCTATGTTGTCATATCATTCATGACCTCGTTTCTTCTTACTGTTGCATAATATTCCATCATATATATACCCCCAAAATTTTTTATCTACTCATAAGTTGATGGACACCTTTGTTGTCCTGGCTATCATGAATAACACTGCTATGAACTTCAGTGTGCAGATGTCTATTCATGTCATTGCGCTCCGTTCTTCTGGGTATATACCTAGTATGGTATTTTTGGGTCACATGGCAACACTATATTCAACTTCCTGTTTAAGGCTCTTTTTAAACTCAAATGAAGGTTTTTGGGATTCATTCACATTTTTTGGTATATCAGTATTCTTTCTTTTTTATTTAAGCAATATTAAATTTTATAAATATTTCATAATTGTTTACTCCTTTTCCTCTATTTCACATCACCAATACCATTTTTAGTTATATTGAATAAAACTGCTATGAATATTCTTTTACATGTTTTTTTCTTTATTAGAGAAGTTGTGGGTTTACGGCTTGTACCAATTGCCTATTTCATGCATTCTGTTCTCATGGGCACATCATTATGACTGGACTCAATGGTTCATAGGATAGGAAACTTTAATTTAGCAAGAAACTTCTGAAATGTTTTACAAAAAGTTGTAATATTTGTCACCAAATATTGCAACTGAAATGGATAAGAAACTTGGTTGAGCAAAATCCTCAAAATCATTTGGTGTTGCCTAGTATGTTAATTTTAAAAATAATTCCTGTGGTGTGTAGTAGCATATACTTATGAGTTCAGTTAGCATTTCCTTTGAAAATATATTAACATGGATGACATACTGAGCCATAAAACAAGTCCAAATGAATATAAAGAACTTTAAATAGTCTGGTCTCTGGTCACAAAGGAATTAGTTAGATTAACAACAAACATTTTGGAAATTGCACTTCATACATTTAAACAATCTGTGACCCAAAAGAAATAACAAGTAAAATTTCAAAATATTTTGAATTTGATTGATAGTGAAAATACAACAGATACAGATAGTGGTATATAAAAACCAGACTTAGAATATCAAAATTGTAAGTGCTTACTCTAGAAAAAGAAAAGGGACTAAAGACAAATGACCTATATTTCCTGATCTAGAAAACTGGAAAAAGAAGAGTAAAATGACCCTCCAGTAATTGAAAAGACAAAAATAATGAAGAAAAGATTAGACATTAATTATATATGAAAAAGAACTATACAGCACAAAGTCTAAACCATAATGTAAACTGTAGACGTTTGGTTAGTAGCAATGCTTCAATATTGGTTCATCAATTGTAACAAATGTATCACACTAATGTGTAATGATAATGATAGGGGAGTCGATGTGAATGTCTGTGCGGTTTTATGGGAATTCCCTATACTTTCAGTGTAATTTTTATGTAAATTTAAAATTCTCTAAAATAAGGTTTATTACTAAAAAAAAAACAAAAATTAAAATTAATCTATTTTTAGGAGAAAGAAAGCAAAAATTATTAAGGCCAAATTGTTTCTAGGGAAAGGTCAACAAACTTGATTTCTTCCTACCTAGTCTATAAAGAATAAAAGAAAATGAATACAAGTAGCAACATCAGGAATGAATTAGCAGTATAGGGAGAGATGGACAGATAAACTACACATAGGGAAAATGAATGAAAATAAAACAGTTGGCAAAATTATTCATTGCTAATGATAAAAATTGGGTTTCACATGAAAAGTAGAATTTTAAAAAAATTATGTCTTCCTACCAAATATTGACAGCTTCCCAAAATTTACAGAGCTATATGATAGAATTTTTAGTGATATTAATAAATGTGATTTATTTTGGTATTGTTTAATGAAATATGTAATATTTTGAATATCAGCATCACTCAATGAAATAACATTTTCCAGATGACTAATACAAAAAAAAAATCACTCATGTGTAAAAAAAATATCAGATTGCTAAAGAGAATGAATTTAAATGTAACAATATGAAAATTTCATTGATATGGTTTCAGAATTAAAACCGCCACTATTTTCAGGAAATCATCTATGGCTTCATTGTATTGCAACTAGAGTATTACAAACACTATTAATGATGATCTGAAAGTATTTATCAATTATTAGTCTTGTTTTCTAACAATATATTTTTATTTTTTATTTTTTCATTTTTAATTTATTTTTTATTTTTTAGAAGAAACTTAGATTACATAAATGTTACACGAAAATTGTAAGGATTCCCATGTGCCCCACCTCCCACTCCTCCCACAGCCTCCCACATAAATATCCTTCATTAGAGTGGCACATCACCTGCAATAGATATACACATCTTGGGGCTTTGCCACTAAGCACGAACCATAATTCACATTGTAGACCACACTCTCTCCCACACAGTTCTGCATGTTATATGATATAAAATGGCCTATATCTGTCATTACAATGTCACTCAGGATAATTGCCAAGTTCCGAAAAAGCCCCTGTATTACAACTGCTTTTCCCTCTCCCTGTCCCCAAAGCATCTGGTGGCCACTGGCTCTACATTAGTGTTGTAATTACTTCCATTGCATGAATCACAATATGTCTATAACAGAATACCAGTAAGTCCCTCTAGTCTATAGCTCTTCCCCCCATCCTGAGGAGTCTGAGAAAGTGATATCCACTCCACCTCCAAGTGAGAGGGGGCTTATATCCCATGGATAAGATGGATTGGATTATCCTGCCTGCAGCTGCGGACTCTCTCCATTCCATGGGAGGCTCAATGTCCATCATCATCTCCCTTCCTGTTGTCCTGGGTGAGTCCATTGAGCTTTAGAGTAGGAGTTGCAGCTCCACCGAGATTCCGGGCCCAGCTAGCACATGGACAGCCCAAAGACTCCAGTCTCTGGAAGTACACCTACAAACTCTGGCACCACATATAGGTTTCAATAGAAAGGACAGATGGACCACGTGCAGGGAAGACATACTTGTGTCCAACGTTGTCACTCTCAGGAGTAAGAATTCCAAAGTAGTGCCCACTGATAAGGCACAAAACTCCGGGACTATCTGCTCTGACATAGGACTTGGGTGTCTCCAGAGCTCTCAGGAGCCCCTCTGTTTAGGGTGATATCCTCACTGGAAGCCTATAAGGTCCTATTGAAATATGCATAAGACTTACCTCTGGCAATGACACACTTTGAAATCTCTTAGCCATATGAACTCATTTGTCTTTACCTTTTCCCCCTTTTATTCAAGGTCCTTTTCCAGTTTTTTTGACAGTTGGCACTTCTTAGCAATCCCCAGTTGCCAGGGAGGCTCATCCCTGGGGACCATGTCCCAGGCTGGGAGAAATGTAATGCATTCATATGCTGAGTTAGGCTAGGAGAGAGGCCACATTTGAGCAACAAGGAGGCTCTCAGAAGGCAACCTTTAGGCACCACATAACAATGGGCTAAGTTTCAATTTCAAGACCAAACACTCATAAGGTTAGTTATCAATAACAAGAGCCCATCACTGGTCATCCTCCTTTGCCAGACACTGCCCCTGCACTTGTCATCCTTGCTACTACCTTGGAGAATATGGCAGAGCTCTCAGGAAGGGAATTCAGTATTCTCTCATTCATTGAGTATTTCTCCACCCACTGTTACCATGCCCCGTGAGCATTTGACCAATATATACCTTTTATGTATGTTCAGGTGAACTTCCTCCCAGGCAACCCCCATCCCTGACATCCCCCATCAATGATCCTATCCCACCCCAGTTGTAACCCTTCTGTGATCCAAAGCTTCTTTAAAGACGAAGCCAATACAATAGCCAAATACAATTAATAAGAAAATTAAATAATAATGATGTTTAAATATAAGAGATAAAATACATGAAAACTTAAAAAAAAACTAAAACTAAAATAAAATTAAAAGATTGGGTTATTCAAAAATGAGAAAAAATTTTTGAAAAATTAAAAAAATATTGTATCACTGCAATTGCCTTTTATCACTGCAATATCTGGTGTCCAGTCTGTACTGTGGCACCTTCCCCCTCTCACTGCCCAGTGTCTATTTTTCATTTAATTTTCAAAGAAGTTTTATATCACAGCAAATTCACAAACAGAATATAAGACACTCTCATATACCCAATCTCCTCCCCTTTCCTCAACCCATATTAAAACTTTTTTGTGTGGATGGTAGTGTTGTTATAACTGATATACAGATAGTGAAACATAGCTACTATACATTATAAATGGTTTACAATATGATTTACATTTTAGATTGTACAGTTTTATAAATTTTGATGATATTTACCATGCCCTGTGTCCATCACTGTAAGGTATTGAAAAACATTTCTACTTACCATTAAATACCCCTTGTTTGATCTGTTCTCTTCCTCCCTCCCCACCCCCTCCAGGGCCCATGACGACCCCCTGGCTGGACTCATTGGATGACTAGATTCATAGTTACATGCAACAAGAGGTCATGACACACTGATTTGTCCTCCTTTATTAAGAACTGCCCTTGCTCTTAAGAGACACCCAACTGTCTATTTCTGAGCAAATCGGTGCTCCCAAAGATGGGAGTCGGTCTCCTTCCTTCTCATTGTGTGGGTCTCCACCCATTGATATAACACATTATGACAGGATGAACACTCACACTCTCTCTAGAAACCTGCTCCAGATGCACTCTTTCCCAAATGCCCCCCCAATCAACACCCTAAAGCAGTGACACTTCCTTGTCATATTGCCATAAGAGCATTCCCACCTCTGTACTTTCAACCTCATGCCAACAAACCCCAAGTGTTCACCTGGTCCCTCTCCCATCTCTCCCCTCAGTATCCTGGGTATTCTAACCTACCTTTCCCAATCTACCCACCTGTCAACCTTGTACCACCCAACCCAATATATCACTACCCTCTTGTCCTATCCCTTCAATGCACAGCTACACTCTATCACTTTACCATAGGTTATGTCCATATGGGTGAGGCCACACTTTCTTACATAATTTAACCAAAACAACATCTTTAAGCAGAGTTAATGTAGAAATATATATTAGCTTTCAGCTGTCTCCAACTAAGCCAGGGTAAAAGAAATATTCACAAGTGCAAAACTATATCTTTCTTCTCACTGATTTAATTTTGAATTTGAGTAATAATATATTTGTTCATAAAGAAAGGTTTTTGTATTAATATATAAGTTATTTATTAGTTTTAATAATTTTAATAAGTGTATATATCCATCAGTTATAATTCCTAACATGGTAATTTTTAATATTTATAAACCATATTAATATAAATCTTTTAGAATTATATACTTAAATTTAAAATTAAAATTTTTAGAGTATAAATGATCCCAGAAAGCAAGAAAATATTGAAAACTGATGATTTATGTAAATTATTTTTAATTTTATTTGCAAAATCTGAGTGAACCTTAGGTATTATATTTTGAATGTTATTTGCCTACCATTATTCTCTTTCAAGTTCTATATTTGAGGCTTTTGTGGACCTGGGAAAAGAACATGTACTTAGAGCTAATCCATTCCTGTGGGTGTGTAACTATTTTAGGTGGGACTCTTTGATTAGATCACTTCAGTTAAAGGCCTTTGATTAGATTAATTTAGTAAGGCATGAACCAGGGTGGCTCTAAATCTTCTTACTGTAGCCCTTTATAAATGGAATGGATACAGAAAGAGAGAAAAGACATGGAAGATGGGAAAGAAGACAGAGGAGCCCAGAAAGGAACCCAAAGAAATTGATAGAGAAAGCCACAGATGGAGCAGCCAGAACCTGAAAATAATGGCACCTGGAGGAGAAGGCAGAGACAAGCAGATACTCCCACATGCCTTTTAACATGACAGAGGAGTCCAGGATTGCCTGCAGTCAGTATTCAGAGAAAAACTTGATTTGGACATTTTTCTCAGCTTCATAACTATAAGCTTGCAAGCCAATAAACCCTATTGTAAAAGCCAACCCATTTCTTGTGTATTGCTTTTCACAGCTTCTGGCAAAGTAAAACATTCAGGGACAGATTCCTGCCTCCGTTAAGCTAATCAATAACTTAGAGTTCTTATTTTTGCCTATAATAAAATACAGAGACTGAGAATTTGGAGTGATGATGAAAGTAGGTAAAGCTCTTCTTGGCCTTTATGAAACCATTGCTAAGGTTACCTGTCTCTGTGCAGGCACAGTTTTCCTTTATAGAGTTACAGAGAGGTTTATCCTTCCATAGATTTAAATTCTTATCTTCACTCAACAAAGTTTGCCTGTTGACATTTGTTAACTGTACTGACATCCTGGAGGGGTGCGTAGAGACTTATTTTTTGAGCCACTATGTCCTAGATGTCCCAGAGCTTCTTAACATATGCAAGGTTCTGAATTTTTCTGGATTGGCAACTGTTAATATGAATTTTCAGAATAATGATAAATTGGGTAAAATAAGTAAATTAAATTAAATAAAGATCAGCTGGGGCTCAGTGAAACAATTGTTCTGGGTTACTGTATCTGTTGAAGCCAAAATGTCCTATACTGAGTTGAGTGATTTCTGCTTCTATAGATTTGTCTCCTTTCTAGCAATAAATCTTTCCATGCTGAATTTCACTGATCATGTTGATATCCTGCAGGGTTACAAAACACTTCTATTTTGAACTCATTTCCCAGACTATCCACAGAGATTTTTTAGCTTCCCCAATATAATGATTCTTTTCAAATGACAACTATTAATAAGATTCCCAGAATAAAGACAAATTGGCTAATTTCCTAAAATTTCAGAGTTGTAGTTTCTCACATTTTGATGGTCACGTAATATAAGGATAGGTCCTTTATGCAATGATGAGATTCAATATCTCGTGGTTAGTAAAGAGGAAAATTTTGTGCCACACATCTTTTTCTTTTACTCAATCTACTTGTAAAATTTCTTTTAAAATTCTTTTTTTCTTTCATTTAGTAGTTACTGATCAATTATTATTTTCTTTTCTTGTGATTATTGATTTCTAATATTATATGAATTTTCTCATGCCATAATAGTAAAACATTAGAAAATATAATTTTATCAGGGGTTCCATGATGTCTTGGATATATTATAATGCAATACATCATAGTTATAATCAGACATAAAATTGAAAATGCAATGAGTCTACAATGAAGTAGAAACCATTACCTAATATTTCTCTTTCTTTATATTAAACACTTCTTTATTAAGTTTATTGCTAATAAACACTATTTCAAATTTAAATAATCTCAAACACATAGCCAAAGAATCCTGAACAATCAGGAGTTGAGGTAAAACTGACCTCTGGAGGATGTAATTACTAATTCCCCAAGATGTGTTAGAGAAACGATCCATCCAGGTACTTCCTGAAGAATAACAGTATTTATGCAAAACAGAGGTAGGTTGATTCATAAGATTTAGGGTGTACATGAATCTCTCTGAGAAGTAGCTCCTTGAATTTCAGTAGTGAAGTAATAAATAGGAGCATGGATTTTGTAAAGTCTCTTTAAATAATGTAAAAGCAATATTCATGTCAAGGGGGATACAATTGTTATCTCATTTCTCAGGTATATACATATGTATGTGTTAATTCATGTTTCTTTAAAAGGAGAAATATTTAATTCACTGAAAGGGAGTGATATGTCTCAAGAACATTAACATAAATAAATATATCCATTTTATAGTATGATTTATGCTGAAGAATATGCCTGTTTTAATTTGCTTGGCTGCTGAAATGCAAAATGTAGATCTCTGAATTTAATAGTCCAAACTCAAAAGATTTAAAACATAATGATGCAAACATTATGTAGAAAGTGTACTAGTGGGAGACCAAGATGGCGCCGATCTAGGTGGGTGCTCACGTCAGATCTCCAGGGACAGCCGACTGTGGACACAGTCCTGCCCGAGGGTCTGTGCTGTGGGCGCACGGAGTGAGAGCCTTGGGTCATCTAGCAGCTGGCGGATTGATGGCGTGGAGTGATCAGTGGAGATTCGTAAGTTCTGAGCCTGCCTTTGGTGGTCAGCACGGATGGCTGAGCCCCGCCTGCACAGAAAACGGCTGGCTGGAGCCACGGATCCTACATCCGTGACTCCCGCTGCCTGCTGGCTTCTGGGAACATAACCTGAGGGAGGGAGGGCTCTGACAGAAGGTGGAGAGTGGTTTAACTTCTGTGGATTTGGCTGCCTGGACCCCCTCATAGCTTTATTATTATTATTATTATTTACTTTTTTTTTCTTTTTCCCCACCTCTGAAGCCCCTACTGCCGCTCCTCCTCTCACCCACCACTCCCGCCTTAGCTGCTCCTCCC
>JAQZBX010007025.1:0-51595 GCA_029593785.1 Cabassous unicinctus
TTTTTTTTTTTTTTTTTTTGTCACAGAAAGACCTGTGCTCTTCTAAAAACGTTGCCACAATTTGTTGTCTCTTTGTCAAAAGTTTTGACAGTTTGTTGGCATATGATATATCCCTGCACCTGTCTGGAACAACTTAAAAAATTGTGTATTTAAAAGAAATATTTATAAATACTTCAACATTTAACATGGATTCGAGCTTGGTTAATAAACTATTTAAAGCCACTAAATTCTGATATCCAATCCCAAGTCTTCTGGGGACATAGTTAACTTGGCTTCCTTGGCAGTCACAATAGAAAACAAGAGGATACTACCAAATAACTCAGTGTTTTTTCCAGTCTGTTTTTATACCCGCTAACCTTCTTTCTCCTTTTGAGTGTGTGAAAGCCCTCAGTTGTTCACCATTTTAAAAATGAGGTGTTTAATGTGTCCTTTAAAGGTTCAATGATTGAAACCATTTCTGTGAATGTTCCTTTTAAATCTACAATTACAATACTGAATACTCTCCTGCTCTGTTCACTTACATGTGTTTCAATGAGAGGTTTCTTTTTTTTTTTAATTAGGATACAAAATCATTGAATGATTTTTTTTCCCCAAAAAGGGTGATATGTACCAACCTCTGAGCTAGGGATTAAAGACAGCCACATTGAAAGGACATTAAATGTTGAGTGAGAAGAAATTCATATCTGGATGCATTGTTAACAATAGTGTTTATGTCGTCCCTGCTATACAACTTCAGTTTTTTTTAAAAAATTGTTTAAATATTGAAAAACAAAAATTACTAAGAAATTTTAGACTTTTTGCCTCTTAATCACAGGATTTCCCAAGTGGCAGCATAGCATGATAAAATTGGACTGGGCACCAGGTTTGATTGTGGTTTGCTAGTTGTATCTTTTTAGACAAGTCGCTTGTCTTCTCTGAATCAGCTAATATAATTCTCACATAGAGTGGATGTGAGGATCACATGAAACAATGTATGTATAAGTAATAAATTATTATTCTTGTTGACTGGGAAGAAAGGGCATATGTAAATTATTGGCTATTTCAGAATAAAGTTGTACAAAGCATCACTGTGGCTAAAATATATCTGATGAATGAAAATGAGACAGCTCTAGAAAATTGGAGTTCAATGAAATAGAATTGGGCTCAGCAATGAAGAATATCCTGTATCAGTGTTCCTACCATTGTTCCTATCACTCTTTCCTGCTATAATTAAAAGAAAAATCTCATTTATGGAAAAATGTGTAGTAGAGAAAGCACACATTCATGCTTTTAAAAGTAGATGAGACGTAATGAATAAAAAAATAAGGATTGGCTCGGAACTAATGATTTTAGAGTTGAAGGAACCACACAGGTTAGCCTAGCTTGTTCTCAATTTTATAGACGATGAAACTGAAGTTCTAAGACAAAAATCAACTTGCTTACCTTTATAGGGTGAACATGCATTCTGGTTTGTTTGGTGTGCACCTGTTGTTCCAGCATCACTTTTATTAACATCCCTTTTTTTACAATAAAAGACTAAGCAATTTCATGGTGACCATCAGTGGTGGCATCGGTAGTGGCAGGGCCAAGATGGCCCTCCTGATTTCGATTCCTAGTCCCCTATCTCTCCACTACTCCACTATTGACTTTCCTCTTACTAATTTTTGTGATCATTGATGCTGCTCATGTGGGTGCTGAGACAATCTGAGATATTTGTTTAAAGCTCTACGAGGAACACGAAAGATATTATGAACACTCAGAGAGTTAGGAGAAAGAGGATTTATGGCAAACTTGGTCAAATATCATACTGGGGACTCATTCAGTAAGGAAATGTGTCTAGCATACTAAATAAGAACTCACCAGCCAGTGTTTCATCCTAGTCTTTTTACATCTCTTTTTGGCATGTAAACAAATAATTATCGAGCACTTTCTATATGCTAGGCACTATGAAAGAACCAAAGACGTGACAATGGACAGTCTCTCTGGGAAACACAATTTTAAGAGATATAATCACCATTCTCCTAGCCTATGAATTTTCACTAATTGGGTAGAATCATGTTCATTTAATGGTCATCGTTTCCAGCATGAATTTCACCTGTACTCTTAACAATTCAAGATGACTTCAAGGTCAGGAATCAGTTATCTGGGAGATATTTGGCCTATAGGGGTAAGATGGTGGCTAGGTAGAAGGAGAAAGGCAGAGAATGTCCCAGTATTCCTCAAATCACACTATCCAATTCATTTTGTACATGAGCCCAGATCATAGGGTCAGGGAACAGCACCTATAGAGTGAACGAAGAGCTTTGTATCTCACTACACAGGGCTCAGGTGACACATTACCTTATGTCTGAGAGGTCAGAGGCACATTGTAAGCCTCCTACCCTGGCTGTTGAATGTTTGTGCTATAAAACCTGAGAACTCAAAATGTAATGGCTTAATGGTTTGGATGCTGCTTTGGTTTGAAGGACCTAGCTTCCTACATGGTCAATGAGCTGTTTCCAACCTACACTTGATTCCTTAGTGGAGGCGGAAACAGATGTGCTGTTAGTAAAGTTGGAGTCTAATCCAAACATCTATACAATGCTGCTTGAGCTCAGAGGAATTTGGAATGGGATCCAAGAGTAGGAGGGGAAATATATTCGAGAACAGGGTTTCCTAAAGTTTACTTTTTCCTCCCCTGACTAGGCTATGTCTTCAGCATAGCCTAGTCAATTAATAACGGTCATTAGTGGCTAATGACCTGGAAGAGGGAGGAAGTGAGGGTGGGGTCAGATATGAGGAAGTGGTGCAGCTAACAAGGAGGCTTTCTTATGTACTTACCTCATTGGATGGATAGGGTCTTTTATGATATTAAGCCACATCCATTCAAATAGGGGTTCCTAAATTGCCACGGTGCAAGTGATCTGGTGGTAGAAACTGCTATGAATTAAATATCTTTCAATTTCCAGAGCTTTATTGTGTGGTAAAGAGTGCCTTAGACATTGTCTTAAAAAAAAAATTCCTTGCCCCAGAGATATTTTGGGAAACTGTATCCCACATTTTTTCTGAAACAATTGGCTTCTTATCATTTGAACCACAGGTTAAGTTGGATATCAAAGACACCCAGCTTGGAAACCACAGAGCCAGTCATCCAAATCTAAAGAGTTTCCTAGAATGGCAACTTCCTGATCCATACCCTGGGTTCTAAAATCATTTAAAGTTGACATGAAATGATCCTACTTACAGGATATAATCACGTTTTTACTTCTAGGCCCCAACAATCGGAAACTGTTTATTTTAGATTTATAAATGTATCCATTCAATAGCTTTGACAGAAGACATTTATCCCAATGTCACCCCTCAGTCACTCAGGCCTCACTCCATCTCTTTCCTGCTTAGACATCTCTCCCAACTTCATCATGACCTCCCTACCCCTGCCCCAGCCATGGTTGCCAGATTTAGCAAAAAAAATTAATTTAAAAATTTTAAAAAATACAAGGCACCCAGTTCCATTTGAATTTCAGATTAAAAATGGACACCTTTTTTTTACCATAAGTATGTCCCATGAAATATTTAGGACATACTTATCTGAAAAGATTATTCATTGTTTATATGAAATTCAAATTTAATGGAAATTCTACCCCCAACCATATCTTTTATAGATTACCAACATTTGTAGTATGTTTAAGTTGAATCTGCCTATTCAGACTAGTTGAGAATATTAGGGAAAAAATGTAGGATATCATAAAAACTCAGTATAATTCAACATTGAAATTCTCAAAAAAAACGTTAATGCTTGTGTATGTATATACTGCATTTTTACCTACACATTACACACACATATTATATAGAAACTCCTTCTTTATGCCTTAAGATGCCTACAGGGAGTCCAGATGCCAAGAAATATGCTAATTTAAATGGGGATTCTTTCAAGTCACTTCTCTGCTCCAGCAATCATTTGATATGTTTAAATCTCACCTTGGCATCTATCCAAGGACTCCTTCTTTCTTATCTATATGTAGCTAACCTCGGATAAAGTCTTATAAATTATGGAAAAACAAACAATAACAGAAGAGTTTGCCATTTTAGAAATCTGGGAAACAGATTAGGTCTCTAGACTGAGCAAAAACAGGCATGTCTGTAGCCAATTTTCCATCAGAATTGTTAGTTAAAACCTGTTACATTTATTAAAAAAATTTTTAAATGTAAACTTAACTACAGGAAAAGAAAGCAGATTACTGGCTGCCTGAAGATGGGGTGGGGGTGGGAAGGGTGGGAGGGAAGGATTAGCAAGGAGTGGGAGGAAAAGTTTCTGGGTGATGGATGTGGTCACTGTCTTGATTGTGGGGATGGTTTCATCAGTTTATGCATATTTCTAACCTTATCAAAGTATACACTTTAAATGTGTGAAGTTTATTGTACCAATTATACCTCAGTAAAGCTGAAAAAAAATAAAATCTTTAAAAAAACAACAACAACAACTATCACACGAGAAGCTCTGTTAGAATTTTAAAGCATTTTCTAGTATGGCCTTATAAGATCCATTAAGAAAGTCATGTTGCCTATTAGAATTATTGGAACTAAGGAGATTGACTCCATGAAGGATAAGTGTATGTCTTATTTATCTTATTGCTAAAACCTTAAATTCTGGCACAGTCCCTGGAAAAGCTACATAGCATATTCTGAATGAATAGATGAAGTGAATCAATATAATCCAAAAATATAGAGGAAGAAAGGATATACTGGTTAGGTTAGGATAAGATGATATATCAGTTATATTTAGTTGCTAGAAAGAGAGTCCCAACTACAGTGAATAAACCACAAAAGTTTACTTTTAAATAACAGTAGTTCAGAAATAGGTAATCCAAGGCTGTTTGGTGGCTCTCCAAAAGCATTAGGAACTCAAGATTCTTCTATTTTGTTCTGCTCTGTGTCATGTGACACCCATTCTCAGCACATTTTCTAGCCATTACAATTGAGTTCTAGACAACCGGAGAGAGAATGGTGCCTCTTCCCTGCTAAGATTGCTCCTATTAAGTAGCCTGCTTTGAAGACCCACAAAACATTTTTTCTATTTCATTGACTAAATAGGAAGGGAGGCTGAGAGATATAGCTATATTTCGAATGCCAGCTATGCAGCTAAAAATCAGGCTTTGGAAAACAAAGGAGATAATGTACATTGGGTAGCAACTAACTGTCCCTACCATAGAGGACTCAAAGTTATTTTTGTGATTACTTTTGCACTTGGTCTTGGAATCAAAGTTGTAGAGTAATCATTTAGGGTTAATGAAGCATGTTTCTAGGTGTAGCTTTTAACAATTCAGGTTTTATTTTTATTTCCCTATAAACATGTGTCAGAAATCAAGCAGATTGAAAAGGAAGTGGCTATACCTAGAGGAAACTAGCAACATTGAATTCTAACTGAAAGATTCATTCTTATGCCAAAGCAAGGAATATAGGTCAAGGGCCATTATAATAAAAAGATTGCCCAGATTCTTTTATTTTGTTTTATTGCATATTTCTTAAGATAAATGGGTTATTGCCTAGGGCTCAGAAGTCTTTTTCTATATAGAGATATTTGTCACAATAGTATTTGTTGTGATGAAATTTGACCTATATTATATATTTTTTACGTCTGCTGCCTGATTTCCCTTAGGGCAGTGGTTTTCAAATTTTTTTTAGATGGGGAAAGCCTTTGTTGGAACAAAATCTTGTGGAAGAATACAAATAAAACACATGAAATTGATGTGGCTTTAGGTAAAGGATTATGAGTAGAGGTAGCCTTTTAACCCTTCTAATTTATCCAATCTCCCATCCCCACCCACTACTTTAAACCACACATATATGTTTGGGACATGATTTAAGATCCTGTAAATTGTTTATTTTCAGTAAAATTTAAGTCCAATCTAATAAAGATTATTTATTATATTATAATGTAATATTTTCGTTCATTATATTATTTCTTTAGATATTATGAGATGACCACTTAAATCTTCGAGTTTATATTATCAGTTAAAATTTTGAATATCAGTAACAATTTGGAGTTTTTAAGTAGTGTTTTGGCTTGAGAAACAGAAGTATGGCTGAGATTATGCTTTTGTAAAATCTTAATATGTTATAGAAATAGAACTCTTCACTGGACTATTCGAACACATGCATATCCGTTCTAATGAGAGAAAAATTACTATATTCACTCATTTAAGAAATAGTTTTTCAGAAAGTGGTTCTTTTGTTTTGTTTTGCTTATTATACTTATAAGGAAGCATCATGCAATTAATCAAAAATAAAATCTGAAGTTCTTTCAGTTAAAAATAAATGAATTTTTAGAGAAGAAATATATTTACTTAGAAAAAAGATCATTGGCGAAAACACAACTTTGCTTATTGTGAATAGTTGTCAAGTAAATTTTTAAAATGGGGGAAAAAAAAGCACACGGTCAGTTTTAGGAGTCAATTTGGCTTTTTGTTGAAACTAAGGAAGACCCCACCAATGGAACTCTGATTATATTCTAAGGGAATGCATGACAATATCTATTTTTACTGCATTAAAGTAGCCCTTTAAAGAGCTTCTTTACATTCAGGTTGATATTTTAAACTCACTTATGTTACATGTACATTTTTATATTACTGTCTAAATCAGTGGTTCCTAAAGGAGGCAATGCTGCCCCCACTAGAAGGCATTTCACAAATGTGTGTGGGTCGTTTCTGATCGTTAAAATACTTGGGGGTGGGGGCAGGGTGCTTATGGCAATTAGTGGGTAGGACCTTGGGTGCTCTGTGTCTTAAAATGTGCTGGAGAGTCCTGCAAATAAATGATAGCTCATGACCTGCAAAACTTCTGGATATCCCACCATATAGTCACTAGATTTTACAAATAAACACAAAGTTTCTTTTGCATGGTTTAATGTATACTGACACTAAAATTAGTGAGAAATTTTGTTTTATTTTATTTGGAACTTTGTCAAGATTTGTTTACCATTTCAGAAAGTCATGTCATTGACAGCAAAACCATTTGTGGTACTTGTGCCATCAGTGCTGCCTGTGTTGCCTTCCCAGTGATGAATCTATGTACAAGTTACAAGTGCCTAATGACTTCTAGTGTACTTTTCTCTGAGTTGTACATACTGAACTATATATTCTTTTCTGGTAAATGGTTTTAATTTTGTTTCTCTTTCATATTTAATTATGTATGTTGGTGGTTATGATTCCTTCGGATTTCATTTCAGGATAGTAAAGGGGGTTATAAAATGTGGATGTTGGTTCTGATAAAGTTGAGAGACACTAGCCTGCGGTTTCTTAACCTTGGCATCCTTGATGTTCTTTGTTGTGTCCTGTGCATTGCAGGATGTCCACCAGCATCCCTGACTTCTACAAACTAGATGCCAGTAACACCCCTCCCTACTCAGTTGTGACAACCAAAAATGTCTCCAGACATCGCCACATGTCCCATAGGAGGCAAAATCACCCCTGGTTGAGAACACTGCACTAGCATAAGAGATCATAAGAATTCTAGAATTGTTAGATGTGCTCTGTTTCCCAGCTCACCATTACTTACTGATGAAAGACCTGGCTGTGCTCTTTGAAACTATTGCCAAATGTGCCTTGGGGCACCTCAACATCCTAGTTTACGTCAGTGACCCTTCATGACTGTGTTAGCTATTGCTTACTTCAGAAATTTTAGAAATCTGTGTTGTTTTGTTTTTTTGTTTTGTTTTGTTTTTTTGAGAAGGAAGGACAGTGAACTTGGGAGAGCTGGGTTCTAGCCCATTGTGACCTTGGGAAAATCATTTCATACCTCTGTGCTTCAACTTCATCTGTAAAATGAAGGGTTGGGCTAGGTAATCTGAGGTTCCTTCAGCTCTGAAGGTCTTCAATTCATTTCTCTCTGACTTACTCTTTAGAAACCTGTTCAACTATTGGCAATTCTATACACAATTAGGGAGGGTACACCTCAAACATGCTTAGAAAGTATAAGATGAGTTTACAAACAGTGAAATTAATTAAAAAATATCATCACTCAGGGAATTTTAAAATAGCCAAACTGAAGTTAACAAAATAGATTAATTGCTGCTTAGTGGAATCTAAACCTTCTTAAATAAAAACAAAACAAACAAAACAAAAACAAAAACAAAAAATAGCTCAGAAATAGAGCAGAAAGACTGTGATAATAAAAAAGGGGTACACCTGGACCTCCTTAGTGAGCAGAGTGGGCCAGTAATGGGGCCCATGATCTGGATTGATGAGGGGCAGAAAACCTGAAGGCTCAAAATGAAACTGGTATCTATATCGATAACTCTACCTCTGAAAGGCCAAGCCATACAGATGACAAATGAAAAAGTTACCCATTCCTATGCTGTTTTCTCCCACACAGCTAAATATCTGAATATCTGGAGATATGGGGAACTTACAACTAACTGACTGAATCCTTACATTTTTCTTCCAGTAGTTTTGACATCAGAATTCATTTAGTCCTTTAAGCACCTCTGCACCTAAGCAGTCTCCATCATGGATATGACTGACTTACCTTCCTGTCAAGAATGACAAACCTGCCCCAGGAACAGCCATTGGGCAACAGTGCTGATGCCTGTGAATTAAATGCCAAACTGAAGACACTGCAAACCTGTTGAAGGGGAAGGAAATGTATTAAGCATCCACTATATGCCAGACATACATTATTGCCAATCTTCAGAATGGTTTGCAAGGAAAGCATTGTAGTTCCCATTTTACACGTGAAGAAACTGTCTCTTTGAGATAACCAAATTGTGTATAAGAACCTGCCAAAGATCGCCTAACTACTAAAAAGAACCTGGTTCTTTTTTTATTCTAATGCCCCACTCTTTCCACTGAGCTGCTAAGATACTTGTAGGTAGCTGAAATTGATACCAGGGTTAATAGCATTTTATTCCCCAAACGTCACCTCTGATCAAGGAATCATGGAAGGAAAAGTGGTAAATTTTGTGTAGTTTGCCTTTGGTTCTTTTCCTGGTCCCTGTTATTCCCCTTTCTTGAAAGTCCAATTCTATCAAATGTGTCAATATCCCCAGACTGCTCCTTAGCCGTTCATGGGCTTCTATAGCACCATACTCACAGGACAATCTTCCCACCATTCTCGGAGAATCCTTCCATGTCAAAACTTATGCATCCCAAATTCCATTTTCTTAGAACTCTGCTCTCTGCTGGGTGGTAATGTCTGGTCATAGCTTTGCAGATACAATTGCCTGCTATTGGGTTAGCTGACTAGCCTTCTTGGGGACTGAGTATCTTATCCAAGATGCAAATGCAGCCACAAACTTTGAAGAGAAGTGGGGATGGTGTTGCCAATGTCAGGTGCTAGTGTCTTGGTGGCTAAACCAGGGTCTCCCATCAGAATTTTTATGGGAATAAAAGCTCTAAGCAGAAGTGGTAAAATAATGATATGACATTTCAGGCCAGTGAACTTAAGGAGGGAAAAGGAAGGGACAAGTGGGCATTTTGGGGTCTCTGAAAATCCACCCTGCACTAGACTAATGTCTTCCTAAAGATGAACCAAATTTTGAATGAGACAGTAAATGCCCAGGTTTATGTCTAAGTTGGCTTAACTGAAAAAAAGAACTTTCGTGTTTCAGGAAGAAAATGTCCTGGTGCGGCACAGGAAGTAGCAACAAGAGGAACTAGGCTGGATATGGTCTCTGCATCTGTATGAAAAAAATATCAGTTACTCCATTGTGCACAGAGAGCTCTATTAATTAAGCAATCACCTGATACTTTTTGAGTACTTGCTGTATCCAAGGTTTTGTGCAAGGAGCTGGGGTGGAGATAAGGGGCCTTACAAATGTGTCATGGGTTTTAACTAATCTAATTATTTACAAAGCTACATAATGCAAGATTTGCAGTAGGATGTGGAATTGATATAAATATTATAATGTTCATTTCTATGTTCTCATTTGCTCAACAAATATTTATATGGTAGCACACATTCAATTCCAGACACCATGCTAGATACTGGGAGATATAATTGATAAAAAGACATAACCCTAACTTCAAGGACCAACTGCCTGGTCAGGGACACTGGCACAGAATGATGGTTTCAATATGGTGTGATTAGGGCTATGGAAAGATCAGTCATCCTGGAGAGTTTTACCATGACAGCATTCAGAAGGGGTAAAAAGCCCCTGTCTTGAGGTGATAAGAAAAGCGTCCTGGAGATGGTGATGCCCAAGTTGAGACAGGGAGCATGAGGAGTGAACGAGGTAAAATGAGGGAGGTAGGGCAAGAAGGAAAGAGGGAACAGCATGCTCAAGGCTTGGAGACAAGAGAGTGGCTGGCCAAGTGTGGGACAGATAGCTCAATATGGCAAAAACTTAAAATTTAAGACATGGAAATGGTGGGGGATAAGGGTGAAGAGGTAAAGAAAGGCTAGTTCATGAAGATACTTGAATGCATGCCAGGGAGTCTAGACATTATCATGAGGATAGTGGGGTGCCATTGATTGTTTTTAATCATGGTAGCCATTTCAGTGATTGTAGAGAGGGACAAGTGATTTTGCTTTGTTGCCCTACTAGAAAATATAGTAAGGCAACAGAAATGCCTGAAGCTAAAAGTGTTCGAATGTGTTATCTCTTCTCTACATGGATTTGTCTGTGGTGAGATTCCTTAAGAAATCAATAAAAGATTTTTAAAAATAAGAAGTCAGTAAAAGTCATAAAAGACTTGAGTTAGAGTAGATATTTTGCAGCTGTTTCTGGCCAAAACCAGAAAGTGGAAATTAAGCAGCTGACACATCTCTCCTTATAACTTTTATTGAGCAGACAACCTCCTTTCACCCCTACCACCCCTGTCTAACTCTATGTACATTTTTTTTTTATGTGAAAAGGAAAAGAAAAACGATTCAAAAGTTAATAAAATATACAATTTGACCTGGTAAATCTGAACCAGTTTGCAAACTCACTTTGTATTTGGATAAAAAAAATAAACCTTCAGATTAACAAACTCTTGGCAAATTCTCTGCCTCACATGCTAGCAAATTCTTTACTAGTTACATTTCCGGCTTTCCAGACATGGGGATGAATTGAGCCTGGAAGAATTGGGCCTGATTGTAACAACATTAAGTGTTTTGGTTTTTTTGTTTTGTTTTGTTTTGTTTTGTTTTGTTTTGCAAGAGAAAAAGCATTGTAGTGTACACATATCCTTAAGGTGACGTTTGTCTGCCGAGTTTAGGGCTTTGCTTGGATCTGCTAATAGAGGACACTTGGCCAAAGACACTCTCTATCTTTTTGATCATTACAGATTTTGTCACTAATGTAAGTGATAATGCTGCTAGCTGGAAAAATTGAAGGGTGGATGCAGGCTGTGGAAAGAAGACTAGAAGAACAAGAGTTAATCCAAGTTTGTAGACTCCGACTTGAATGTTGCCTTAGATCTTAAGAAACCAGGCCCTGGTGAACAAATGAGGGAAAATGCATTCTGGAAAGAACTGCTGTTAGGGAGCAGTCAGATTTCTTTCTTATCAATCCCAGCATCCTTCCAAACTTGCCCACCACTGATGACTTCCAGAACCCTTTCCTGGAATCTTCTATCACAATCATTTCCTTGGGATTATTATAATTTGAATGATGCACTAATGCCTTTTGGCTTGCTTTATTCTCTACTTAGGGTTTTTACCCTTTCTCTATAATCAGGAGGCATGGCTCCACATCTTTTGCCTTTGTCTTGGCAGGTGCTCTATGCAATACATGCAATATGTGCTTAACACATTGTTGAGGACATTATGAAAGAACTTAATACTCAGAAAGAGAAAATGTGTCACACCCGCAGTCCTTGTGAACAAATTTTCCCTCAGTATTCACATTTATTTCTCTCGTAAAATATAACAATATCCTTATTACTTTTGGCAGTAAAAGAAAGCCTCTAATGTATACCTTTCCTACCATACCTTGCGCACTTTAACTACTAAGGGAGTTCTTAATAGAGAGATGGAAAGACACGGAAAAGGCCAGATTCTTGTAGTGGGAGCCAAATGACTTGGAGTGTGGAAGCTTGATTCTGAACTTAAAGTGGTCTGGGAAAACATAAACCTTTATATCTTAAGTGTGACCCTCTGGCCCCTCCAGTGTTTTGAAATGGAGTCCTCCTTTCAAAGTTTTCTCCTAGTCCTTCGTTGAGGAAAAGTATTCTGAAGCTTACTTTCAAAGCCCTTAAGTGTAAAAATAAACAAGCATTCAGTCAATGGGGTCCCTGATGCCTCGCTATACCACAGCACATTTTCAAGTCATAAATCATGGCTCTGACAGGTCTATGATGATGCATTGTGTTAATACATCATGATGACAATACTGATGATGTATTAGTGCAATATATCCTGAAAGTCTATCACTTTAGAATTCTTTGTTTATAGATAGGAAGGTAAGGATTTGAGGGTGGCAAATCCTTTGAGAGTTCAGGATGGCAAACATCTTTTTCTAACAAACCAAGAGCCAAAAAGGGAAATTGAAAGCTTCTACCTCGGCAGGCTCTAATGCCTTCCCTCTCCCAGTAGCTGTCTCATGGATGCAACTCCTAAAGATGTATAATCTACCAAACCTCTGCTAGCTCTTGGCAGAGTCAGACTGGAGGCACATCTTCTGAGGCCTAGCCGGGCACTCTTTCCAACATGTCAGAGTTTTGGGATGAATGAAATACATTCTATGTACATGAAACAGGAGCTCTGCTCTAGGTGTACCCATTGACTAAAACATTTCTCTTGTGTGTGCACACACGTTTTGTGTTAACATTTGCAATCCTTTTCCTTTTTTCTCTATGATTCAGGTAAGTGATGGATAGAGTTAGATGAGCAGCCAAAGAGTAGTAAAGCAATCATTTCATTTATTGGGCATTCATTTCTATAGCAGACTGAGCCCTGTGTTTACTACCCCTGGCCATCACACCTCATCAGTGCCAATTTTGTGATAGCCTCCTCTTCATATCAACAGTGGGACTATTTCCTGGTTTAGTGGAGCATTTTAGTAACTTGACAATGATGAGAGCAGTTAGTCCTCCCTTTGTGAGGGAGAACTCCTAATACATCATATCTATGGAATCTTCAATTAACTCACCTCAATTCAATTTTAAGATGTTCCTCAGAAAAGAAAGGAAAGAAAAGGAAAGAAATGTGAAGTAGAGAGAGAAAATTCATTGGAATTGCTGTATCTTTGGTTTGGAGATAGTCTGGGACCTGTTTTTATATCACTGGGAAGTAAATTAAGAATTAAATTAGATGTTAAAATGGTCAGTATAATTGATTTAAATAAATCCTTTTTTTAAGGACAAACAACTTTTTCCTAATTAAGGCAAATGTAATTATAGCACAAGTGAAAGTTCAATGTATATGAAAGTTAGGCAAGAAAGAAGGCCATTATCTGTTGGCATTTTCTGACACTAGACTATCGTATTTTGTGAATGTATATTTTACTTCACATATAGTCTATTTCTTATGAAGTTTCATATAAGAAAAATGCAATATAATATATAGTTTCCCCTTATAGACTTGTTATTCATATTCAAGTAGAGACTGCCTATATCCTCCATGCTGTATCTGTATTTCCAGTGTGTGGACACTTGATATATGCCTGTTGCTGGCACTGATGGTTATGTTTGCTGCTATAATAAATTTCTGATGTCTTGACTTCCTCATCCTCCCCCGCTTCAAACCTGAAATTCTCCAAGTGTGCTTTCGAGAATATTTGTTCAATAAAAATTAATGTTAGATGCCTTTATGGAGATAACTAGTTATCAACACCAGACTGTGTACTTAAATACACTCCCAGATATTTTCTATCCATTTGCCACCAGTAAATGTGGCAGCCCGGGGCAGGAGGAACTTTATTACCTCCCGATGAGCACTAGAGGACCATTAGGTAAATGACTTGACTCACTAAATGGCTGCCTTGTGACCTGATGGAGTAGGTGTCTGGAGAGGGGTGTTAACTACCAGATCTCACCAACCATGGTCAGACCTGCCTGAGAAGGCACAACTGACCATCAACTTTGATGACTATTGCTGTCTAAAGAATTTTAAAGTTGACGTAGAGAATGAAGACAAAAACCCAAGGGTCTTGTGGCAAGGCTCCAGAGCTTTGAAGATCCTCAGCTTTCTGACCAGTAGGCTTGTGGTAATGTTTGTTGCTCTTGGCCTTGAAGCCAATCTGTCCCATACCCAAACTGAGCATCTGGAGAAAGTACAATTTCCAAGAACTGTTCCCAGAGGCCATATCTATCCCTCCATTACCAAAATAAAAATATCCCAGCTACTCCCAAATATCCAGCTAATGAAAAGCTGTCTTATTTGGCCCAGCTGGATTATACCAATGATCTATAGGTCAACTTTCCCCTGCCCTCTTACATCTCCCATCAAATCAAGAGCATAGAATACTTAAACATATGTCTAAAAAGTTCTCCTTGCTGTCATTTCCCAGGATTCACAAATCATTTTTGCTCTTATAAATCTACAATACATTAATGCATGAGACCCAGGGGAAGGTAACATAAGCAGACAAGTAGAAAAGCTCCCTTTTTCTGCCCCACGGCCACCAACCTTTTAGGGCCTCAGTTTTCTTATCTATAAAATGAGGATTTGAATTAGATGAGAATGAAGCTATTTCAAGCAGTACCTTATTTTTAAAGGCTACATTTACATAACATTTAGTAGGAAAGTGAAAAACTATATACTATCTCATTTACTCTTCCAGAAAGCAACTTCGAGGCCTACAGATTTTCCAGAAGCTGGCAATGTTAAACCTGCACTCTATAGTGAGACACCAAATCTTTTTTGTTCTCCCACCAAAGCATCAGCAAAAGCAGCCAAGTAATAGTATATCAATAATACATGGTTCTCTGACAAATGTAGAGAATCATGGGTCTCCAGCCTTTACTCTTTATCCATTATAAGCTTTCTACTCTATGGTAAGTACCATATAGTGTTTGCTCACCATCTCACTAAGTCTCTATCAGAAACACATTCCAAGGCACTCAGACACTAACCAGGCTCTCTCAAGACAAATTTCCCCAAACCATACTAACTAAAGATTTAGTTCACCAATTCAGAATCACCGTAGGACTGTTTGTGTCTATTAACTTGGCCACAGCTTTTCTCTGCTTTATCAGGGCTCCATGTTGTGAATCTTCACCACATAGACACAGACAAGGTCCCAAAATTCTAGTGACATCTTCTACTTGGGACAAGTACATCTGTAAATATGTATTTGAACACTAATACATGCCCACATTTCTATTTCATATCCTAAGAAATGGACTCAACTGAGAAGTTCCTTTTCTTGGCATTGCTTAGATCATCTCTTGGTATATTGTTGTAATGGAGAGGGGGAAAAAGTGTTTCTTGAAGCCCAGGCCACGTCCTCAGGAGGATGGGTTCTTGACAAGGAAGGCATGTTTGTTTTGCTGAGAGGTTTAATGAGTCTGTCCCAGAAACTTTGGAAGTGGAAACTGCAAGAAAAATAAGAAGAATGTGGGGTTTCTGGGGGCAATCATGAGGATCAAGCAAGAAAGAGAAATGAGAAGAGAGAAGTTGGAGAGTAACCAGCTAGGGGGTTAAGGGCCAGTAAAATGTCCTGGTGGTAGAGTGTTCTGAGAACCTGGAAGAACAGGGGCTGCCTCCATCCTCCTCCCTCTGCACCCCACCTTCCATCTTAAATGAAGTCTCTGTGCACACAAATATCTTGGGATAACACCATGATGTGGAGAAGGGGGAAGCAGCTGAGTTTCTCATTTAGGTCCTCTTGGACATGGCAGGCCCAGAATGGTAGGATAATCCATAATAGGAATTTATTCAGGAAAAGTAAGAATTTACTTCCATGAGAACACAACCTCTGAGCATTTGTAGAAATCTTGGGGAGTTCTTTAAATTCCCACAAGGTATGGAATGCAAAGTTTGAGATGATCTTATCTAGATATTAAAGGGCAGGGAGACCTCAGTTGACATATGGGTTCCATTATGGAGGAGGATTTTTCTTACACTGGCATCAGGAATTAAGCTAATCTCCTTATATCAGACTTTAACCATCTTTGGTGATATTTTGTGGAGTAAAATAAGCCCTGGGACATATTCAAATGTGGGTGATAAGTGATTTTCTAACTTGGTTTGGCTCAACATATTCTGACCTCCAAGTTTTGACTTCTAATGCAAATCTGCTCCTCCCTTGCCACCTCTTCTCAGTACTCACACACAGAACAAACCCTTAATCACCACTTTCATTCCCACACTTATTCAAATTCAGGTGAAACAGTTAACTCCTTCTATGTGAGTTGAAAATGTGATTTCCCTTCACTGTGTGACTCCCAATTTTGAATCATTTCTCCATCACCATTTCCCCATAGCAGATTCTCTTGTCTGCCTTAGCTCTTGGCTATCCTCATGGCCAGCCCCTCCTCTTTAAAGGGGCTTCACTTCCTCTTACATCTTCAATGAACCACAGTGACCTTCGAGGCTGATGCAGGTGCTTTGGGAGACCAGTTCATCAAGTGCTTCAGACAGCAAGGGCTGGGGTAAGCCATCAGCATCTCCAAACTATGGTCTAGAACTGCCCTAGACCAGATTAGTAATGGTGACCCAGAGGTGAAAGGCTCTATATTCCATTATCAGTCTCCTGAGTAATCTACCTAATTCAGTATCCTTTCATTTAATTGAAACATTATTTTCTCTCTGTTAGTCAGGGCACTCAAGCTGGTGTAGCAGCGTTAATCTTTCAGCTGATTTTCATCTTTGCAGAATTACCTTTCTAGCAATTAGACCTACTGGTATAAATTTGCCTTGCTCCTTCCTGGGGTTCAATGTTAAAATGGAAAACTCTAAGCTCAATGAGTATTCCTGCAGGCTGACCCAGGGCAAATATTAATTACCTGGGTTGCAGAGAAAGGTTGAGCTTGAAAAGCTAAGCAGGAGAATACTTCTCTTGGGATGTCTTTGCAGCCAGCAGACAGACTAAAGAGGGTGAGACCTAGATGGAGGACAATTCACATTTTAAAGTCAAGTTGAATGACTGCACTATTAGGGAACTGGGGAATGAAACAATGCTTATTCTGGAAGTATTTTAGGTAACAAAAGCTTTAGCCTCCTTTGTTGAAGTCTGAATATAGCTCATTTGTGGATATTCTTCAAGACATTAAGGGTTGGAGTGACCAACTGTCTTGGCTTGCCTGGGACTTAGGGCTTCCTAGCGGTTCTTAGGACCAGGGAATTTGTGAGCTAAGACCAGGAAAGTCCTGGGTAAGCCAGGAAGAGTTGGTCACCTTATTAAGGTACAAATTCTGTGAAAGGTGTGTAAGTTGGTTTATTTCTCATATTTTCTGCCAAACCCTAAAAATGTGTAATTTATGTCCACCATCTTATTTCCTAACATTTAACTTCTTCTGCTGAAATCTGGCATTACTCCTATAATATTTGAGAGACTAAAACTAGATTTTCAAGGTCATCAAGACCAAATAATTGTCAAATCTAGTGGCTTTCCCCTTTTCTAGTCCAGGACACCACTAGATGCATTTTCTATTTTGAACTCTTTACTTCTGTGCAATGGATTTTTTCTGGTTCTACTTCTGTCTTTCCAAACATTTCTCTTTCTCCTTTGTTGCTGCAGTTTCCACCTTTATTCTAGTTCTCTTTCTGCAGTTACTGCTTTAGATACTGTGCTGGTTATTTACTTATTGCATCTCAGTCCTGCACTGGCTCTTTTATACCCTGCTTTATGCTGCCAGAGCTGGGAGTCAGCAGACTTCTATTTCCCCAGGTTCCCTTGCCAGCTGGCTTGCTGTTAGGTTCTGTCAGTAGAGGCACAGTGGGAGGGCAGAAAGAGGCAAAAAGAGAGAAGCCTCCTTCTCCTGACTCCAACAGTGCAACAGTTGGTTGCTGTAGCAGCAGCAGGATAGAGGTGATTCTTATCTCCCCCAGTATAGCAGAGGTGGTGCCTTCTTGAGGTTCCGGCACTGGTTAATGGTGGACCCAGACCTGACAGTTGATAGCATTCCAACAACACAAAAGCACTTGCAGGCTTGTGGGCTCCAGCCAAGTGGCTTTAACCACTTCCATTCTATGGCTATCAGCAACCCCTCCCCTTCCCCCATCTTTTGCTCTTCTAGCCCTTTCAACATCATTGTAACTAATTCTCAGTACGTATGTTCAGTTGTTTTAAATACCTAGGGTTCTTTATTTTTTCCTGACTAGCCCTTGATTGATACAGACAATAATGTATTCTCAGAGATTCAACTCTTAACAATTTCTTTAAGATTCTGCTTCAGACTTGCATCAAAACCATTTCCAAGACCTATCTACTTGGCTGTTTATTAGTTTATACTGTACTAGTCATGTTCCTAAAGAACTTGATTCTCCCTCCTGATTCCTAGAAAAGCTTCTAGTAACTGAGCTATCATTCTTTTAATCACCGATACCTGCATTTCTTTCTCTTGCCTCAAAAACCTTGCCTTTGTATGAAAAACCCAAGATATTTTACATCTGTCATCTTGTCACCTTTCCCTAGATTCCCTAGTTTAACCTCATGTCTGAAGAGTAACAAAATCTTTCTCTTTTATTAAGAAAACATTATTAATATATTTTCTTTTGTAAGGAGTCACCACTTTGAGCAAGATAATTTATGTACATGATTTCTAAACACTATGATGATTTTAGGATAGATGCTGCAGATGAAGTGAGTGAGGTACAGAGAGATTAATTAACATTCCAAAAGTCATACAGGTGTTAAGTGGACTAGCCTGGATGTGAGCATAGGTCCTTTTGACTCCAGAGCCCATGCTTTTTCTTTTAGAAAAAGTCTTTCTAGTCTCTTCAAATTCAAATCCATTTGACACAATATGCTAGTTAATAATTCTAAATTTCACTTTAAAATAACCTGACCTATAGTTAACCTTCAACCAGTATTTATTTAATTAATGGATGTATTGAATATACTATTCCTCTAATTAAACATTTTTTATAAAGTTTTAACAGCTTTATTGAGGTAAACATGACATAGTATATGTTACTTATTTAAAGTGTACAAGATAATACCTTTTGACATATATGCACCAGTGAAATCATTATCATAATCAAGATAATGAACATATCCATCACTTCCAAAGGTTTCCCTGTGCCCCTTTGTAATTTCTCATTCTCATCTTTCTCTGGCCACACCCCTTACCTTATCTCCCATTGACTGCCAGGAAACCACTGATGTACTTTCTGTCACTATAGACTACTTTGCATTTTCTAAAATTTTATGTGAACGTAATTATACAGTGTATGCTCTCTTTTGTTTGGCCTCTTTTACTCGGCATGAGTATTTTAAGAATCATCCATATTTTTGTGTGTTTATTGCTATTATTCCATTGTATGAATAGACAATAATTTTTTGATTCAGTAACCTGATGATGGATGCAAGTTGTTTCCAGTCTTTAGCTATTGCAAATAAAGCTGCTGTGAACATTCATGTATGTCTTTGTTTGGACATATCCTTTCGTTTCTCTTGGGTATGCCTAGGAGTGGAATGGCTAGCTCATGTGGTAGGTGTATATTTAACTTAAGAAACTGACAAACTGTTTTCCAAAGTGCTTGTATCATTTTACCTTCCCACCAGCAGTGTATGAGAATTCCAGTTGTTCCACATTCTTGCCAACACTTGGTATGATTAGCCTTTTTTTTTTTTTTAACGTTAGCCTTTCTACAATGTGTAGTAGTATCTCACTGTGGTTTGAATTTGCATTTCTCTAATGATTCATGATATTGAGTATCTGTCCTGAGCTTTTTGTCATCCATATCTCTTCTTTTGGCAAAGGGTCTGTTCAAATCCTTTGCCCATTCTATATATTTGATTTTTTAAATTATTATTGAATTTGAGAGTTCTTTTTATATTGTGGATACAAGTTTTTTATTAGATATGTGGTTTGTAAATATTTTCTCCTAGTCTGTATTTTGTATTTTCATTCACAGTGTCTTCCAAAGAGCAGAATTTCTTGATTTTCATAAAGTCCAATTTATCAAATTTTTATTTAATGGACACTGTTTTGATGTTATATCTTAGAAAATTAGGCCTAACACAAGTTCACAAAGATTTGATTTTCTCCAATTTTAGGATTTTTTTCCCCCAGAAGTTTCATAGTGTTAGGATTTACATTTAGGTCTATGATCCATTTCAAGTTAGTTTTTGTATACAGTGAATGGCATTGCTCAAGGTTTCTATTTGTAAATAGATCTATCGTTTCAGCAACATTTGTTGCAAAGATTTTCCTTTCTCTTTTGAATTGTCTCTGCCCTCTTGTTTAAAATCAATTGACTATGTATGTATGGATCCATTTCTAGCCACTTGATTCTGTGCTGATAATGTATGTATCTACGCTGACAACAGTGTCATACTGTCTTAATCACTGTAGCTTTTTGATAAATCTTGAGATTATAGGATAGTTTAACATTTTCAACATTGTTTATCTTTTTCAAAGATGTTTTGAATATTTTAGGTCCTTTGCATTTCTATATGAATATTGGAATCAGCTTGCCAATTTCTACAAAATTGTACTGGGATTTTGGTTGCAGTTGTTCATCTATAGATATTTTGGGGAGAATTGACACCTTAGTAATATTGAATCTTACAATCTATAAACAGAGTAAATCTCTCCATTTACTTAGCTCTTCTTTACTTTCTCTCAATAATGTTTTGTAGTTTTAGTTTATAGGTTTTACAAATCTTTTGTCAGATTTCTCCCCAAGTATTTCACATTTTGATGCCAGTGTAAATTGTAATGATTTTTTCTCTTCCTTAGTCAATCTTTTAGTTAATTTTTTTTCCAATTTTATTGATGCATATTAATGAAACATAAATACATCCAAAGGGTACAATCAGTGGTATTTGGTGTAATCACATATTTGTACATTCATCACCCCACCCATTCCCAGAGCACTTTCATTATTCCAATAATAATAATAAACAACAAAACAAAACAAAACAAAACTCATCAACTCTCAGTCTGTCTATGCCTTGCCTGCCATACATAGCTCCTATTCTTTTTCCTTCTCTCTAGTATATTTGTATTTATATTTTGTAAAAACAGTCTTATATATGCAATATCACCCATATTCATGTTTTACATGAGGTTTTACTATCTTATACAGTCCCATGTTACAGTTTTTAGCTTTCTGCCTAGTAATATACATGACCTTAGACTTTGCCTTTCAATCACTGTCCTACCCATACTGCTAGTTACAAACACCATGATATGTTTTAACCATTTTTTTTCATTTCCAAAGATTTACAAACAATCTTTTTTACCAATTCTGCACAGATTAACCTTAACAGCTTTCCATTCTCTACCCTTCTTCTATTTTCTGGTGACCTATATTCTAATTATTAGCTCCATTTTTTTACACGGTTTATTTAGTTCATAATAGCACAGTCATACAGTATTTGTCCTTTTGTGTCTGGCTTGCTTCACTCAACATAATGTCCTCCAGGTTCATCCATGAAAATTCAGTCCCTAATAGTTCATGGTTAATACATAGAAATGCAGTTTAACTTCAACTTGCTAAAATCTTACTTATTAATTTTAGTAGCTTTTTAGGAGATTTCATAGGATTTTCTATATAGACTATTATGTCATCTGCTAATAAAGAGGGTTTTATTTCTTCCTTTCCAATCTGGATGCCTTTTGTTTCTTTTTCCTACCTTATGGCATTCACTAGAACCTCCACATATGTTGAGTAGAGTGGTAAGTGGGCATCCATCGAGCAAGACAGGCTTCTTCCTGCCTCATCTTCCTGGCCTTCTTCCCTTCCTTGGTTTTGTCATTAGTGTGTTGGGTTCTTTTCTTTTCTTTACTTTTCTTTTCTTTTCTTTTCTTTTCTTTTCTTTTCTTTTCTTTTCTTCTCTTCTCTTCTCTTCTCTTCTCTTCTCTTCTCTTCTTTCTTTTCTGTAGATTACCTTTATCAGATTGAGGAAGTTCCCTTCTATCCCTAGTTTTTTTTTTTGAGAGTTTTTTTTTTTTTAATCATATATGCATGTATTCCTAAAATATTCTTGAACTTTTTCTCTATCAATTCCTGGCTTTTGAAGTTTAAAAGCCTAGGCTTCAGGGTAATGGGAAGAATTCATGTACATATAAAGTAGATTTTGCATAATTGCCCACTGCTTTTCCATCATACTAACCTTTTTTGATGGGCTGAGGTAGAGAATGGATGGTTACAGCAAGGACCTTGTGGGCAGGAACCACTTCTTCTTCCATATTTTGACCCCAAAATGCCCATTCTTTTTCACATTTTAACATATCTAAAATCAGGGGGAATTGATGGCTTCCTATAATCACTATAGTTCAGGCATAGAGATGTAGTTTCTGCTGTCTGCACAAGCAAACACTTGGTTTTGGGTTTCTATTCTCCCTCAACTGAATTACAAGTCACTGGAAATTTTTCAGCTTCTGTTCAAAATTTGCAGGAAGAGGAGCATTGTATTGCCACTATTTTTAATTACATGAGGATGATATTTTGTGGACAAACTTGTACTTGTATAACCCTGAGTCAAAAGTGATGCAGAAAATAGAGCCCAAAATTGATAACATTTTTGGAAACCTTAAACAACTTATTTCATTTACGTTTTCTTTTAGCTGTATGAACAAGGATGGTATATGGTAAAAAAAAAATAAATCTACATCTACAGAATTTAACAGAGATCTTTAAATAAGTAAAAAGTAAAAATTCTAAGCAATTGCATTGGGTTATAGTAGCCATATTAATTTTTTTTCTTAGGGGTGAATAAGATAATCATGTATGTCACAAATGATCGTATCTTAGATTCTATAAAATACCATGTATTGAGGGTCTTTTTAATGGGGAATGAGAGAAAAGGAAGAAGCAAGGATTACTGCAAATGTTTTGGTCTGAGCAACAAACAAAATAGAGTTGCCTTTGATAGAGAAGGGAGAAAGGGCAGGAGAGTGTGTGTATGTATGGTAGGGGGACCAGGAGCCATGTTTGGGGCATGTTAGGTTTGAGATGCTTATTAGCATCAAAATGAAGAGTTCAAGTAGACAATTATATGTCAAGAAGACAGTCAGAAGAGAGAGAGGTTTGGTCTGGACATGAAAATCTGGGAGTCATCAGCATTATAAATGGTATAAATAAGACTGGGTGAGATCACCAGAGAGTGAGTATATGCAAAGATGAAATCTGAAATAATTTAGAAATTGGGAAATGAGGAAGAAGTGTCAACATTTCATATTAGGAAGATGTGTTCTACTTCCTCACATAGGTCACATTTATAATATAAACATAATGAGCCTGCCAACTCAGAAGAGGCTTGAATTTAAGTTTTAAAATATGCTTATTACACAAGAAAATAGTGCTGAGGAGGTATTCCTAATTCAGTTTATCTAAATTAAAAAAATACTCAAAAAAATAACAAAACCCTACGTTCAGATAACCAGTGCTGAATTTAAACAGAATGTCTCATTAAAGCTCGTTAAAGAAGATAAAATAATAGACATGATCTCTGTATAGGAGTTTAAACTATAAGTGGTTCATCTTTAAATTATACTTTATGATTTTATTTTGAATTATATAGTTACACAAATACATTTTCCAAAAGTAAAATTTTCTAGTGGGTGATAGAATTCAGAACTGAATGTGGTTTTCTAGAGTATCCTTTCTAGAGAAAAGGGGAGCTCAGAACCATCAAGAGACTAACCCAAGGTGCCATGCCTAAAAAGGCAGAAACCAGGGCCAGTGTAGTCCTTGTGCTTTCCATCCATCATACTTTCTACCACACCACATTGTTCCAATATTAAAAAAGAAAAAGTCAGAGAAATTTGTGAGAAGACTAGCCAAGGCCTTATTACAACGACCACCACCACAACAAAATAAAAATAGTTAACAATTGCGATGGCAGATCAGTGTAACATTGATCTCTGCCATTTCACTGGACAGTAGCTTAGCCTGAAATATCCAGTTTAAATTTTGTCAGAAACATAAATAAGATGAAGTAACGCTGAATCAGCAACTTAAGGCAGTTTTGCATGACAGCAAAGAAATTGAAATGACTGTCTTAAGACTAATGCTTGAGTCTTAGTCAAGTAATTCTTGATAATAAATTAAGCATTGAGAATATTTGAGCATATAAATGTGACCAATTTCTTTTTCCCAAAGAATATGATCATCTCCTTCTTACCACAAATTACTGTTAAACTATATCAATATCTTCTACTTTATGTTTGGTGTAGACTCAAACCTATATCACCCTCATACTGAATGTTACCAGAGCTTTCTTTCTCTCTGTCAATATTTCTCAGTAGAAAGCTACTCCCTGAAATGGGAAAGTGAAAAGAAGTCATAGTTTTAGAACTAGACCTAAGTCCATGTTTTAACCCTCTTACTGACTGGCTTTGTGACATTTCCAAGTTTATTGATTTCTCTGAGGCTCAGACTCCTCATCTGGGAATCTGGATGATATTACTCACTTCAGAAGATTGTTGTGCAAAGTAAATGACTTAGTTAAAATATATGGAATCTTAACACAATATTTAGTGCTTAGTAAATATCACTTCTGGCTTCCTGATAAATACTGCTTGTTTTAGCCATTTTGCTTCCTGTGGACAACATCCATGCCATGGTTTATTTTGTAGACTCCTAGGTTGTTTTATTCACTAAATTGTTATAGATAGTAAAAACAAATGAAATATATTTTTTATAATGCTCTGTTCCTTTTTATTCAAGAGCCATAAACGTTTACAATTCTTCAATCACCATTTTGGGTGATGTCTTTTTATATTACTTGATTCCCACTGAAGGTACAGAATAAGTAGCTCTTGTTTATGTATCAACACTTATCTGTTTACTACTTAAGACAAATACTATTTTCCTTCTCTGAATAAAAGAAACAGTTGCCTTTGTAAAGTATAAATCTTGATTCCATATTTTACCTTCACTTTGTTGGAACTCTACAGACAGCTCTTTCAGCGTATGTAGTATGTAATCAATTTAGAAAAAAAATTTTTCAAAAAAATAATCCCATTTCACTCTGATTTCTCACATGCTTAATAATTATTTATTTAAAATATAGCTTCTTAGAAGCTTCTTTAAAGGAAAACTTAAATCTTTCCTTTAAACAACAACCGAAATAACTCTGCTCCCTCTGACTAATCCAATATTTGGAGTTTAGACGGTAGCTAAGCCTAAGAAATACATTCTAAATTTTGTCAGAAACATAAATAAGATGAAATCAAACTCCCCCCTCCACTTGAGGCAGTTTTCTGTAAAAGCAAAGAGGAAATTGAAACTGCTTCCAAAAATGTACACCATTGCAATGTGTTCAAACGCGAGTCCCGTTTGCCAAAATTTCAGTTTTAAAAATAACCAACTGTGGGTGATTGGGAACCAAAAGTCAAACCCCTTCAGTCTGAAGACTTGCAGACTATAATAAGCGTGGGCCTCACTCTCATCAGCGTGTCGGATGGCTTGGGAACTTGTCTAGTGAATGCTTTATCACCAAGGAAACACTTCCATTGCCTCCAGTCTATCACCTTTGCATTTACAACTCATTTGACAAGCACCAGCTGTAAATAAGTCTGCACTCAGGAGTACGAATATGTGGAGTCCCTCACTAGCACCTAGTGTAAGAATTATAAATTGCCCAATTTCAGGATGGAGTGAGATGCTTTAACAAAATTCAGAACAACTGCAGGTCTGGCATCAAATCTATTGCACACTAATTGTTTCACTGAGATAATTCTGAGGTAATTACACCCCACCAACCCACAAGTAACCTCGCTCAGGCTGTACTTAATCCAGCGTAGCTTGCTATTTCCAAAAGGTCAAGAAATCTCTTTTCCTCACCTCTAACTGCTCACCTTTCTTGGGTGCACTATGGGGATGCATAATTCCAGTGGAGTGGAAATGCAGTCAGTGAATGAAGTCTAGGCATAAATATTCATGGCAAAAACTTTTCTTAAAAAAGTTGAGAAATGAGACTAAATAAATCACCCTATCCTCAGGAGACCATTAAGATATGCCCTGACAATTTACATGGATTTAGTTAAAATTTTACTCTTATTTAAGAACTGTTTTCATGGCAACTGACATACTCTCTGTGCCAGTATTTGGATATCTCGTTTAAGCTTTGCTAATTTAAGAAGAAAGCAAGGACATTTGGAGTCTCTCAAACCCTTCTTACTCCTGTTCACATCTTATTCTCCCTCCAAGATTCTGGCCCTTAAAAAAAGAATGCAAGGTTTTATTCATGTGTCAATCTAGACAAATTCAACTCACCTTACATAAAATTACCTGGGAACTTGGAATTTGTTCTAACTTAAGAACTCTGCTGTTGAATTCATTCATGATCAAAACTGGCTAAACAACACTCAGACATTGATTCTGATGCAGTCCATAAATTCTACAAAGTCAACAAGTCTGTTCTGTCCATCCAAAATGTATGTGTGGGGTGTTTGTGTGTTTTATTATAAATGCCAACCGTTCTTAGTAATAACAGTGACTTTTGTTTTCATCTCAGACACCATGCTTAATTTTTGTCCTATTTAACTCAAAGATGCTTTCAAAAGGTTACCTTTCCTCTAAAACTCAACTGAAACCCCATGGTTGTGACTACAGTTTTAGAAACAATAAATAGGAGATGATCTTTTACAATGAAAACTCTTATACTTTATCTTCAAAAGCATTGGGAAAACTATTAAAAATTTCCCTTGGCAGGATGAGACATTCACCAAGAAACATCTCACTAAGAACCTGGAATTTGGAGTTTTTTTTTTTTTTTTTTTTTAATGTTCGGTCATCAAACAATGCAATTAACTATGCCCTATGGCTTGGTGTTGCCCAGTGGCAGTGAAAGCATGAACTTGCCTGGCACAGTTAATCAAATTCAAGATAAAGCAGAATTTGTCTATTCTGTGAAATTAAAGTTGTTAAAATATTCAAGTACAAGAAATGCATTTTTTGTTATATTTTACATATATATTTGTTCACTTGTCTCATTTTACCATGGGTTGATTTGGGAAACCCCGTTAACCCATTTATTTTATTTTCTTAGCTGCTGAAAACAATACCATAAAATAAGTTAGCTTAACAATAGAAATTTCTTGGCTCAATGTTTCAGAGGCTAGAAGACTTGCTTCCTCCCGGGATTGGGGTTCCTTGGCTGCTTTTCCATTACATGACAATGCACAGGGTAATATCTTCTCCTTTGGGTTCTGTTGACTTTTGCTTTCTGGCTGCTTCCCCCTGGCTTTTCTCTCCATCTGAGTTTCATTCTGCTTATAGAGGACTCCAGTTATCCAGATTAAAACCCAACCTGATTCAGTTGAGGCACACCTTAACTGGAGTAACATCTTGAAGAGATCTTATTTACCAATGGGTCTACACCACCAGGAAGCAGACCAAGACAAAGAACATGTCCAAACTGAGGAATAAAATTCAATCCACCACACCAATGAATTCAGAGATTGGATCTAACAGCTAAAACCCCACCTACCAGATAGAACTGTGAGAATTGTGCTATGCTCTGCTGATCTGCTTGGTCACACTTTTTTTTTTAGCATAATAATTGTATTTTTATTTTAAATGTTAGTTAACATGGAAGAAGACATGCGACTTTACCTTGCCTAAAACCAAATGTAAGTGGAAGTCAAGAATTTCTACCTTATTCCTTATAATTTTTCCTGTTCAGCTAAATGGTAAATAAAGAAAAATAATGTTTTCACAAATTCTTGTGATATTCATATATGTAATTACATAAACTTCTTTGAAAGAGTCAACTTGGTTACTTTCTTTTAAAATGTGGATTATGACACTGAGAAACACCTTTATCTCTCTACTACCAAATTGTAAAAGAAAGAGGAAAGCAACTCACCCTTGTTTCGTGGCTCTCTAAAAGAGGTACTACCCTCAAGACTGGCATTTTTCATGCCTTATCATGGCCATATCACCAAACTGAAGGAAAAGCCCATTTCTCATGCTTGCCCTGCTGTGAGACCTTACTCAATCACTCTTGGACTTAATTTCCTTACCTGCATAGCTATTGGCCTCGCAGGTGTTCACTAAACAGTTTGGAAAGTGATGCATTTCTGCCTTACAATCCAGTGTTTCAGATGGTCAAAATGAATGTTCCTTCTTTGGTATCAGGACCTTTCATCTTATAAGATCTATTTCCTGTCACATTTTCTATAATATGTACTTATGAGCCTCAGGTGAAAAACAAGTATTCAGCCTTTGAAAGTCCTACTTCCTGACATAAATATTGTTTTAAAAAGGGTTTGGTGAGACGCAGATACACTGTTCCAGATTCAAACCCAAACTCAAAGTTTTTCTTTTCTGTTTCCTAATTTCCAGGAATTTCCAAGAATAGCCATTTCACAGTACAGTTGTGAAATAAAATCCTGGTATCACCACCCAGGGATGCTGAACCAGAACTAAGGGAAACGAGAAAATGTACAATTTGTTCTTAAGGCTTTCACTGTGGTTTTATGAGGCTATTTTTTTCTTTCACTAATAATCATCTCGGCAACATGACTAGAGCATAAAAGGTTCTGAAAGCACAAATCGAAGAACAATGTTAGTTTTTAGTAGAAATGTCTTCCCAATCCCCCTTTTCCAATTTTCTAGTTTCATAAATGAGGTGATGTCATAATATATGATGTTAAGCTGGCTGGCGAAATGTCATTACACAAGTGATGTTTTAATTGATGATGTTAGGCTGGGTAGAAGGAAAGTGTCAAAAGTCACTTTTGTGACATAAACTGGCAGTTATGATTATATAATATCAATTATTCTTTGGAAAACTGCATTAGATCAGTTAGATTGGAACCAATTTAGTTTGAGCAGGTTCATATTTTTTTTCTAGCTGTTCATCCAGTTCTAATTATTAGGAGTAAAATATACTTTGGACATAGTTTAGACTTTCATAATGTCCTCCCTGGAAACATAATAGGTGTCTTACATGCCCTTTCTGTTGCAAAAGGAGGTACAAGAAAAATCTGAACTGACCTTCCAGAAAGGAGGCTGTATCTTGAATTGCCTCACCAAATACTCCTCCTCCCTAATTGGAACTCCTGGAATTATTTTAATTGTTAATTGTGATTTAATTGAAATTTGACATTGTGAAGGAATATTTTTTTAAAAGTCTTAGCCATTTTGGTTTTCTATGCATGTCAGCTGTTAAGTTAATGTAAAGTTAAACCAAGGCGTCTAAGCATACTTGCCTTCCATTTCCTTTTCTTTATTAATAAATTTAAAGTAAAAATAAAAAAAAAACCAAAAGAAGTAAAGAAACAATTACTTTTATTCTTTCACCTTTCTATAGAGATACTATCTTGAAAATGCAATGAATTAACTAGAAGGATATGAGAGCTCCCGTCTCAAAAACCTAATGATAAAAGTATTAATAATAAACACCGTGATAGCCGTAGGTACCATTTATTGTAATTTCTATGTACTGGTCCTTTACATACATTATTTGATTTATTCTGCAAAAAAAAAATCTCTGAGCTATATACGATTAGTTGATTTTGCAACTGAGAAAAGGGAGGCTTAAAAATACTTGGGCATGAATCAGAAAATAAACAATGTACAAATGTTCAGTATTTCCAGGAGTATTGGAGTAATTTAGTGTAAGACAAACATGGTGGCAAACGTATCAATGGAGTCACCCTTTTCAGTGTCTCCCATCATTACACCCAAGGTGAGCTGATGGCCAGTGAGAGGGATAAGTGCTAAGAGAAGAGCAGGTGGCAAGCCGTGAAGCTGAGGCAATGTGACTATATGTTTGGGTGCATTTGTGTGTGTGTCTATGCTTTTTGTGTCTGCACACATGTGTGTAGAGGTGTGTGTGTGTGTGTGTGTCTGTACTTGTGTTCAAGGAATGGGAACAGAATGGGGAGGAAATATATAAAATAGTACTACAACAGGAATAATACTGAACATGCTTAACACAGATAAAGTGCAGATAAAACACCTGGTATGGATTCAGAGGCAGGCCACCCCAATAGGGCAGGGTGCAGGGTGTGCCATTCTGTGCCAGGCAATAACCCACCAATTGCTGGATTGTGGAGTGGTCCAGCAGGGTAGGCTTCTGGAGGAGGAGCCAGAATAGCCAGGGCAGAGATAGGCCCTCAGGTGGCAGCATCTGCTTACCAAATGGTACAGATACGTTTCAATAATTTAACTGTATATAAAGTCCTACTGGTCCAAGATGAGAGTCTTCAAAGGACACAAGTTCCTATTCCCAGTCCTCTTCCTGCTTACTCAGTAGAGCAGGAAAACACAAAATAATTTAGAAAATGGTAGGCAATCCAATTCAGTTTTTAAAAAGCAGGGGGAGTATAGGGTAAACAGTAGAGTAGAAAGATTTGCTAGGATCATTCTTTTTCTGGCTCTGAAGGTCACATTCAGTACCATGCACATTATTAGATAGTGGGGAGCCACTGCAAGGCTTTATTTGAACCTTAATGATATATCTATTATAGTATCTTTCTATCTCTCTAGCTATATAAAAATACACACACATACAATACACATAAATGCTTTTATATATTTGCACAACTGGGTAGCATATATATGCAATATTTTATCAGTATATTGTTAAACATAGTTTGTTTCTATACCATGACATTGTGAAGTTACCAAATGAAAGCTAAAGTTTGATGGTCTAAAGTTCTGTTCATATGCCAGTTGAGCCCTGAATCTCAGCAGAGTTGCAACACCTACTCTCCAGTTCACTGGACTCGTCCAGGACAACTAACAAAAGGGTTATGATGGGCAATGCCTATCCCCAAAAACAGAGTATCTACAACTGCAAGCAAGACAGTTCCATCCATCTGCCCCATGGGATGTAAGCCCCCTCTCAATCGGAAACAGAGTGAGCATCACCATCCCCAAATCCTCAAGATTGAGGAATGAACAAATGTAAGGGGAGAATGCAACTATGACTAAAGTAGACTAATTATTATTCTATCAATGGAAGAAATTGTAACATTGATATAAAGGCAGTGATCACCAGAGCTTCTGAAGTGGGGAGAGGGAAGAATAGGTGTAAATTGGCATTTTGGGGACATTGGAATTGTTCTGCATGACATTGCAATGATGGATACAGGCTATTATACATTTTATCAAAACCTATAAAATTGTGCAGTGTGCAGTGCAAAGTGTAAACTATAATTCAAACTATAGACCATGGTTAATAGCAATGCTTCAATATGTGTTCATCAATTATAACAAATGAACCACACTAATGAAATATGTTGTTAATGGGGAAAAAGGTGTTTGTGAGGGAGGGGATGGTGTATATGAGAATCCCCCTATATTTTCAATGTAACATTTATGTAATCTAAAGCTTCTTTAAAAATAAAACATTTCCATTAAAAAAAAGGATTTTCTCCAAGATGTTGAGCTAGTAACTCTTGTCTGACACTTCAATTCTATGGACCTGCTTTTCTTCTTGCAACTATGGTTTTGGTGAAAATTAGAACAAGAATCAAAGCTGTGGGTGTCAATTAGAATCATAGGATAATGTGAAGGATTGAGCCAACATCAAACATCCTAGAACCTGGGTAAAAAGGTTTCAACATTCCCACTCAAGATCATTCAAACTACACCAAAATGGAATCAGTCAAAAAATGTGTCAAATGGGAAAACACCACATCTTGTTCTTGGCAATCATTTAAGTCTTCATGATAATTCCTTGCGGCAAGTTATTATATTTGCCTCCATCCATGTTTCTTTCCAATTGTTCTCTTCTTTTCTACCTTGTTTTCACCTTGTTTTAGCAAGAACGACAAAGCACATCATTTGGAATATGAGGGGGAAATAGCAGTGATTCCTGGGACTGTGGACTGTCCCCTCTGACTCCAACTCAAAGGCGAAGGATGGACTCTCTCAGATGACTACCAGAGGAGGCAGGCAAATAGCCAAAAACATCTGCTCTGTGGGCTTATAAGGCACTTTTATGTGCAAACACATTGTTTTTCACAACAACCTTGTGAAATCATGGTTAATATCATCTCATCTGACAGAAAAAGAAAATAAGGCTTAAAGAAGTTAAATAAAACAGCTCATTTTGAATATTTCTGGATATACATTTCATGATCTTTCCATTGTAACGTGCGAAATTTTAACCTGCCCTCTCTCTGGTTATTGGGGGAAATCCTTCAAAATTACTTAGTCTTGACCATACTTAACTATTGATCATAATTATAATTATTCACTTATTCACTCAATTGTGTTTATTCAGCAAAGGCTGATTGAGCATCTATTATGTATCAAACATTGTTCTATGGTGGGTGATTGATCATTAACCAAATTGTGCCTTCCTGGAGCTTGCATTCTCATGGGGCCAGGCTTAGAAAAATTTATAAAGGAAATAATTTTGGCACTCAGTGTTCTACGGCTTTCCTTTTGCATTAGAAGCAAGTCACTTTGCCCAGCTCACACACAAGGGGAGAGAATTACAAAAAGTGTGAAGACCAGGAGGTAGGGCTCATTGGGAACCGTTTTAGAAGACTTCCTGTCTGAGGAACTGAGACGATGTCTTAGTTGCCAACATTATCATTCCTCTACAGTGACATACTTACCAGGGCAAATAGTGAAATCTTATAAGCCAATCTCTCCTTCCCTACGATGATTTCCTGTGTCTCACCACTTCAGCATCTATCTTAATTTCCTCTAAGAGATAAGCAACTAAGGTCTTAAATCATTACTCTTGTAAGGGCTAATGGCTGCTTCACAAGTGTTTTCCATCTGAAAACCTTTTTCTTAGATAATTATTAAGCACAAAATCTAATCTTTTTAGCCACACCTATATACTATGTCAGCCACCATTACAACAATCAGTTCTGAATAGGCTTCAATCAGCTATAGTAGGTACAGCTTCACTTCAGGCCAGTGAACCATACCTCTTGTCTCCCTCATGGATATTTTTTGTTAGTGCCACTGCACTGGATGCTTTAGGAACATATTTGATGCCCAATAATGGCAATCTGGAAGTTGGGTAGAATTAATACCAGATTAGGAGAACTGTTCATCAATGGGGACTGGAAGTCAATACATAAATGCTTCCTCTTTTCTTCCTTCCCCTACTCTAAGATCATTCTGGGATATATTTCATTCTACTTCAAAGATGATCCCACAGGATGAGATAAGCCAACAGTCACTCATAGTGGTATCCTTGCATGGACTTTCTCTCCTCCTCTCTTTTCCTCTGATTCCCTGTGATCATGTTCCCAAGTACACAACTCATATATGGCCTTTTTACATCTTGGGGACCCCAGACTAAGAAAACCTAGCTTTAATGACCCAAAGAACTAATCAATAAATTACTGATGGTTAAATTTCAGTGTTATAAGCAAGATATTCTAGCTGAAATAAGCCTGGCTAAGACAGCATTTTATTAGTTATATGACTTAGCTGGTGTTGTCTCTTCTGGGCGCTGGAATATTCTTTCTCACAGTTACTTTCTACAATGGGCCCATGTGTTTTTCTCTCATAATAGTTGCTTCTTTAAAGTTGGGCCATATACAACAGCAAAATAATGACAACAACAACAAAATGAATAAAGCCTCAGTATATAATGAGAATAATGTGACATTTTCTGAAAGTATTTTTACACAGCCATCTATTTTGGGCAAAGTTCTCAGGTGGACACCAGTAAAATCATTTGGTGCAGGCAGCAGAAGGGGCAGAAGGGGCAGCAGTTAGATGGGTCTTCACTTCTTTGCTCATCCTTCAGCTCAGCATGCTTGGGCAGGGAAGCTATTAGGTATATTGTGAGGCTGTTTGCTCAAGAGAGGAAACCCAAGCCCTGTCCGTGATCCCTTTATATAGGGCAACTGTGAGCACAGACCTGATGGAGGAAAAATATTCTGGGCATGGTTTATTCTAAGTCTTAGCCTACGACCAAAAATTTTAAGACTGTTTTGAGGAAATACAGAGGACCAGCATATACCAATCTTAGGGTCTCTGGTCACTTGAGAAATGATTTGTATGCAGCCCCCTCCCGCACCTATGGAAAGCTGAAGCCTCACCTCCTCACCCAAAGAAGGGAGCCATCAGTTCCATTAAGGTATTGCCAAGGCAGCTAGCAAGAGCTCCCATACTATTCATAAGAAATCTTAACCCATTTTTTTTCTTTTACACAATATAACCGATGCATATTGGACTTTGGTGACAATTTTCCAGCTCTTTGCATTGAGGATTTAATGATAACCTTTACCAGAGTGGCCATGGGAATATTCTCCTTTATTTGCCAAATGTGGCTCTCACATCATTTATGCCTCTTGCTTGAGCAAGTTCTGCTTCTGGAAATGCTTTATTTTTTTAATTCAACTTAATTTTTAAAAAAATTTTAGGAAGTGCTGGGGATTGAACCCAGAACTTCATACATGGAAAGTAGGTGCTCAACCACTTGAGCTACATCTGCTCCCTGGAAATGCTTTATTTTTAAGTGTTAGCCTTGGTTAGGCCTTTGTTGAGAGTAAGGTCATCAAATCAAGAGTCCTCAAAAGTAATTTTCACTGAAGGTGTTGCTTCCATCCATTTTGCTCTGTGAAATGCTGGATGTGGCTGGCTATAGGTTGCTGCAGCTCTGTAGCAATCTAAGCTACCCTGTCATATCTGCCTTCTCCATTGCAAGATAAAGGTTCTTCTTTGGAGTTTGGGGAGAGACTTTATGAATGTTAGAGGAATAAAGGAAAGGAACATTAAAACCTATTTTTTCTAATAGCAATTGTTCTCTGCTTGTATTTGGAATTGCAAATAAAGTTTCTTTTTGCACTATGCCATGGCCCTACCAATAAACACCATTAAACTTCTAGCTAGCCATCCTGGCAAGATGGAGATCCAAGATGCTACCATTTCATTTTGTTGGCTTGTAGGTTTTACCAGGTACCATGATAAGGATGTTATTGTAGGGAAGGGATATTTTGGGCATCTGAGACACCTTCTCAGTCCCTCTGGTAGAAAATGTTCCACAAGGACTTCCAATTATCCCCACCTTCTGGCCTTCACACTTTCGTATAATCCTTTCCCCTTGTGTGCGGACTGGACCTAGTGACTTGCTTTTAATGCAAAAGTGACAAGATGTCACTTCTGAAAATAGGCTATAAAAGACTGACGTTTATTCTGTTTGTAACTTCTCTCTTCCTATCTTGGCTTGCATGCTTTCATGAAGCAAGCCACCATGGTGGAGAGGCCCACAAGGCCAAGAACTGAAGGAGAAACAACCAGCTAGAAACTGAGGCCATTAGTCTAACAGTTCAAAGGAACTAAATCCTGCCAACAACCACTGAGTGAGCTTGGAAGTGGATCTCACCCAGTTGAGCCTTGAGAGGACTTCAGCCCTGACCAACCCTTTGACTGCAGCTTGTAAGAGAACCTGAGGCAGAGGATGCAGCTGGGCCAGAGTCCTGATCCTCAGAAACAGTGAGATAAATAAGTAGTCTTGGGATAATTTGTTAAGTAATAGATAACATATACAGTTCTTTTCAAAGTATGGGAGTTAGGAGACTGCTTCTTTTTTCATGAGCCATTGGAACAGCATCCTTTCGTTGCAACACCCAGTTAATGTCTGTAATCTATGATCTCCTTTGAATGCAGGCAGCCATTTTTCCTCTCCTGGATGACTAAGTAACATTCAACCTGTCAGAAACTAGGGCATACAAATTCTTTTATGGCCACTCTACTTAACACAGAAGCCTGGATAATAAGGTCAGATATGTATTTTACTGCCTTAGCCTCGCATTGAATCCTTTCTGGACTAAGGGCACTTTTCATAGTTTGATTGAAAATAGCTGTTATTTTTTTTTTCACCTTATCAGTTGTCTTTACTGATAGTGTACATTGCTGTCTCTTCTGCCATGGAGGACTTGTATTAGACACCATGGGCTTGCACCTGAATACCCAAGGGATGCATTACATGAATATTATTTGCATAATGAGCCAGGCAAAAAGCACATGTTAGAGTGTACATGCTTGTCAACATTGAGAAATGGTGAAATCTTGATGGAGAGTTGCCTCTTAGAGTGAAGAAAAGAATAATGCTGCCTGATCACTCCCTGCTTCAAACTCTTAGCTGGTGCTTTGCTCCAAATATATCTCATGTAGGGAATTCATACAGTTCACACGAAGAAATAAGCCTGTTGAATGTTCAGATGTTAATAAAGCTGGCACATTGGGATTATGTTGTTGCCTTGGAGCAGATTTCTTTTAGTTTTTCAGTGAATATGAAAGATTAAATTCAAGCACCGAGTGGATTTTATGGTTATGTTGCGATTTATAAGTGGGCATTAATTAATGTCAGATAAAAATGAGATTCCTAAGGAATTACATCTTGCCTTCTTATTAGTGGCTGGTTTATAATTATAAACCCTGCTGGAATGAACTAAGAAATTGCAATAAATGACTATGCTATAGAAAGTCCCTGGGATAATGAAAACAGCAGTGTTTGGCACAAGTTTTAGTAAATAATGCTAGGCCTGGGTCAAACACATTCCCTTCTGCTTCCTTCATAACCTCACAAAGATTGATTAGGTCTTGGGCTTCCTGGACTTAGGTAAAATGAGCTCTAGAGATCCAGGTAGAGTTTTTAGATTACTGATAGTTTTGAATAAACTGGCTTATGGGCTTGAATTGAATGAACACATTGTCTATATCAACTATGAAGTAAAATATTTTCTACTTCACTTTTTCTATATATATTGGATTATATCTAAATGGCACCAAAATGTGTCTACTTGATAGAAGGAAAATTTTTTAAAAACTATCAGAATGACTATTCAGCTTCTCAGAAACCCCTTGCAACCCCAATCCCCACAAAATATACCTTGTTTTATTAATTATACCTTTTTAAAAGACAATGCAGTTTATAAAATAAACAAATGTTTATGTACCATTTAAATTTTTATTTCTGGTCCTAAATAAAGTGTTTAGAGGAAACTTTTGGTAACTCAAATACCTACCTTGATACCTCAAATACCTTGATCCATGTACTAATTATTAGCAAGTGCTCGTATGTGTATATCCAGGTAGGGATTTAAACCATCAGCTTCCCAAGCTGACTCCAGTACCTGATACAAGAAGACCAAAGTAATGCAAAAGGAATAAGAAATTTTGACATATTGTGGCATTTATTTGCCTTATAACCTACTGACCTTGGCAAACTTCCTGGTGTGGGAAAGCATAAGCCACATGTTGACCTAAATGGGATCTATCAATCCTGCTAAAATGTTAGCCATCTAGTAATTGGTTTACATACTAATGGTTGAAAGTACAAAAGACTCAAAAGACCTTTCCTTTTAGAATGAAAGGTGGTCACCTATGCCTCCTGGAAAATGTGTCCATTACCAACTTCTGGTTCTATAATGCAAGTAGACAATTCCATTGATAAAGAGGGCTTGTTCCAATGCTGCTGGCCCCCTCTCTTTTACTTCATTTCCAGCCTCTACCCATCTCAGGTCCTTGCATCTGAAGCTTCCACAGTGTAGAATGCTGTTCTCCCAGATCTTCAAATGGCTGGCATCTCAAGGATTAGATCTAAAGTCAATCTCTGTGACCATCCAAATTTCAATTACTTTCTTTTTTTTGAGATGGGTGGATTTCTTTGAGTTCAAATCCCAGATCCATCATGTACTAGCTATGCAAACAGACAATTTATTGAACCTCTCTATTTAAGTATGGGAAGATTAATTCCTGTTTACCCTTCATTATTCTAAAAAAAATATAAGTCAACCAAGTCTATTTATATTAGTCAGGTATTTTGTTTTCCATTTGTTGTATCTTGATATTGCTCAATCATTTTAATTTGAATCTAGAACCAATATAACTCCTGTGAGTTTTGTTCTTTTTCACATTTTATCATCAGACCATTACCTATCTGCGAATGTCCATTTGTTTCTCCTCTTTATATGTGTATATTAGCCAGCAAAGGGCAGTCTCTCAATGGGCTAAATGAATTGTGGGCTTAAGAACAAAGTTTAGACAATATAGGCAAATAACTGTAACTGAAAATAAATGGTGTGTGGCAAAATTTGACTTGTATTGGTCAGAATAGGTGATCTATGGTATTTTATTATATATATAATTGTTCCACATTACATTTCATTTTAGCCATACACTTACCGGGGAATTTATAAGATTTGGAAACATTTGATAAACTTTGTTTGAAAATCTGATTTGTAATTATTGCTAGGAATGGAAGAGTCCTAAAATGTTTTTCAATGGACAAGGATTTGTTGGTCATTGGTTGGTCATGTTGAAGACATTATGTTGTTAGCATGCCATGAACTGATAGGTGAACCAAATAAACATTAAAAACTATAAGTTCTTCTCTATGAGTTATTGCATCCCAAACAGGCTGCTAAAAACCCTATTTCCTCATGAAATGTCTGTTATAACAGGTTTTTATTGTTTGTTTTGCTTTTGTTTGCTTTGTTTTTGCTGATTTTTGATGAAATTATTTAACACATTTTGAAACAATAAGGGAAGGATGGATTGTATTATTCCCCATGTCTCTGTAGTCTAGTTGACTCCTAAGAGAGGAACTATCTAATAATTAAATGTCTGCAATATGAAAAAATAATTAGCTGATTACATTTGTAATACAATACAGGGGGTTGTGACAATGAATCACTTAATTTAACACTCTTGAGATGTTTGCTTTGGAAAAAAATGTTTAGTGAGAAATAAGGTATAATGGTCTTAAGAGAAAAAAGGATACTCAGTAGTGGAGTAGAAGAAAATTGAGGCACAGCCTTAATAACTCTGTAAAAAGGATGACCTTCTACCTGGGTTGTTTGGATAATTTTATTCAGTTTGGTCTATTAGCAATTGTGTTTAGCAAGCTCAATAAAAGAGTAACAGAATCAGCAGAGACATAGTACCAAGAAATGAACTCAGATATGAGCTATTTTTCCTTCTCTCATTAGTCTCTCTTTTCCTTTGGTCAAAAGTTATTGTTTCACAAATAGTCTACATGTTGGTCTTTGAAGTCTGGGGCTGATTCCTTGGTGAAAGGAATCCTGGACTCAATGGGCATGAAGGTATTGTTCATTGTTACAATACTTCAAAACATCATGGGCAAATACTTTATCTTTTAAAGGTTCCCACTAAAGTGTCTTCACTAAAGTAGTTTTGGGAGTAGAAGAAGATAAAATCAAATCCACTTGAATAGTGGACTGTGTGCTTGTGTGGGCATGGAGTGGGTTTCGGGCATGAGAGGAACATAATGAACATATTGATAGCCCAATTGTTTGAGTTGCAATTAATTTTTCTGCCCTATTATTTAATCAATGGGTCTATAGGTAATTTTTATTCATGCACCACCTTCATGAGTTTTGCCACACTAGAGTAACCCCTCTACTATGCTTTATTAAATTGGTTTAAATCAGATCAATATTTTACTTAGTCCCATTCTAAGAAATAATTTCCATGAAAACACAGGTTCAAAGTACTACTTATATTTCTTCATCTAAATATTAGAACAAATACATAACCGCCAAAATTAAGATTAAAAAATCTTCCACATACCACAAATTGCACATGTGTAATTGGGAAATAGTGATACAGTTATAGTCTACATTCCATCTTTGAACCCAAACATTAATTTGCTTCAGATGATACACATTTCTCTGAATTAAACAGCCAAACCAATCCATAGAATTTCAGGACAAAAAATAATCGGAACAGAGCCAAGATGTTTCTGGATAATGAAAGACATGTAGAATTTAATTTATAATTTAGGATTTGACGCTCTACCCCTCCCCCCAGAAATGCATGCTAATTAAACTACTCAAACTCCCTAACTTGAGAAAGATGAGGTAGGTTATGGTACTTAATGTTTCTTCTTAGGTAAAGGAAATAGTAACAACAATGAAAGTATTTTTATTACCCAGATTTAAACACCATATTTTAATGATATGGTTTCACCTGATAGCCACTGCTACACACGTGGCCAACTGCAGCTGTCACTCTTGCATGAGTAGATACAATTCTCTTTCACCTTTGTCCAGTCCAAGATATCTCCACCCACTGGAATGATTCTGTGACGCAGTGACCTATTGAACATAGACTGCCTTTAAAATATGCATTTCATTGCATGCCATCAACTTTACTAGGGCTGTCATTTGCATTGTGGGCTGAATATTAAAATCACTTGGGGAGCTTTAAAAATGTGCCCATGCCTACGTTCTGACCACAGAAATCCCAATTCAATTGCTCTGTGGTAAAACCCAGGCAGTAGCAATTTTAAAAAGCTCACCAAGGGTTTCTTCTGTGCAGCCAGGCTGATGACTTTATTTCCTTTTCCATCTGGCAAATGTTGAGCACCTTAAAAGGACAGGTAGCCTCAGCCATGTTCAAGTTCAGGACTGGGGCATATGCAAGTGAAAGTTCACTTACGACCCCAAACTCTTCCTGGAATAACCCCACCACCCAGAGTGAAGAGGAGAGGTGGAGACTGAAGAATATTTCCTTTTAACAGGCTGGGGTCCTCTGTACTGACCAGGTGCCCCAGGAGAAGTGATTTTCCAGCATGCATGCAATGCAATTCAGTATGGACCTTGGCATTAATCAGGCTGTGTCTTTTCCTCTTCTTTGCAAAAGCATACCCAGTCATCAGATGAAGAGATGGGGCTGTTTCATCCTAGTGGGATTCCCTTTTCTCTCGTTGGGGAACATGGAGTCCTGAATTTTGAACATTTATAATGATGTTTCACAACAAGTAAAAAGCTCTGTTCAAATTTCGGGAGGTGGGGTCTGGGGATGGGGGAAAGCAGGAGGAGGTTGAAATTACCATTTTATTCTTTTAGGAAATGAAGGCTTTTATTTTTCCCTAGCTATGTTGTCTCTACTGAGTTCTATATCAGAAAATATGAATCTAGTAATAGCCTGTTGCTGAAATAAAGTTGAGTTTTTTCCCCCTTTCTTTCTCTTTCTGGTTTCCTTTCCTGAAACTTGGGTTCATGACAGCTTGTTGTTGGGCAGGGCATTAGCCTTTTGTAATTTATTGCTTTTAGATTAAATCTGGGGAAACTCAATATTGCAGTTGAATGATTAGAGCAATACCCCTTGGAGTAATAAATTTTCTTTGGTGCTGTGCATCTCCAGATCATGTTTCCCTTCTAATTACATTTACATAAATGATATTCTGTAAAATTAAATTAACATTCAAACGGTTACACTGGCAGGGAGAGACAAAAATTAGTTACCAAGTTGCATCTCTTTAAAAAAATCTAGTTCTTTTCATAATATGAATCACCACCCTCTCTCAATTGTCAGCAATCAACAAAACCTCCAGTTCAAGAACTACACAGGGATGCTTGTCACTGGCTAATGGAGATGTTTTGTATCTTTCTTGGAGATTTAGACTGTAATGTTTCATTGGACAGTGACTACAGTGACTTTTCCAACTTGGCAACTAATGAATTGCTAATCTTCCTTAGAACTTCTTGCCTCGAAATCCAGATCCACAGTGATGGTGAGGAATGACCAGATTGAATATGCACACAGAATGTTGTTATGGTCTGTGGGTCTGTGCCTTAATTCCCACCTGCCCCATTCTTTTGTAAGCCTTGGTGTTTCAGCCTGGGAATTAACAGAGACCATTTCACAGGTGACATCAGGATCTCACTACCTTTCCATGATCTCTTACACAACCTCAGTATGTTTCCATTTTTAAGAGTTTGGGTCTCTTTAGAAGTTGTGCTATTTGGAGGACTTGAATCAGAATAATTGGAAAAGTCTATCGCTTCCCTCCCTTAGCTAAGAATGTTACCTCAACAATGTTTGTGTGTATGATGTCAGAAAGACTTCAAGAACCATTTCCCTGATATCTTTTGGTAAAACCAGTCAGTTCCATTTGTGAGCATGATGATTTGGTGTGAAAGTGATACACTGGTGTAAAACTATATCCATATATCCACAGGGATGGTTTTTACCAAAGCATTAGCAGTGATATCCCTGAATAGGGGGAGTACAGTATTTTTGCTGTTTATTATTGTCTATGTAGTTTGAATTGCCTATAGTCAACAAGTATTATTTTTTATAAAGTAGTAAGCTGCTGCACAAGAAGCATCCTTGTGGTTCAGGTGAAGAGATACTTAAATGGAATGTTAGCAGCCTATGCCTCGATTACTTTCTCCTCCCTATAAAGTATCAGAACCCATGATTCCTTATTACCTGGATTTGGAAACACCTTAGGCCCAACCATACCCCTGGATCATAATCATATATATTAAGAAGCCTGGCAGAACATGGTTGTCAGAAGCCCACTCTTAAAATAACCTTTCAGGAACTATGCTTATGACAGAAGATGATGAGAGTAAACAAAGAAAACCAGTATTTCACTTAAAAGAAGACTACCACTCACAGATCCTTCTTGTATGAGTTTGTATTTGGGCTCCCCCTCACCTGATCTAACTTCTAATATTCTCCTCTGTTTGTGCTTGCATTCACTCTTCCTTCAGTCATTCACTTAACATGTATATATTGAGCATCTACCAAAGTGCAAAATATTGTAGTAGTAACTAGAGATAAAATGGCGAACAAAATCAGATGTAGTTGTTGTTCTTGTAGAGATTATAGTCTGCATGGAAAGACATTTAAATAATCATAGTGATAAAAGATTATTTACAAACTGAGGTTAGTATGCTGTAGCAGAAACACAATCCTAGAGGAATATGAATTCAAGAATCTGTCCTATACTGAAAATGAAGGGTGCAGTTGATGGTCAGGGAAGCATGTCTCAAGAAGTGAGACTTGAGCTGAAGTATCAGCAATGGGTCTGGGCTAGCCAGGAATCGCGGAGATAGGGAGGAGCTCACATCAGCCTCCGGAAACACGAGTCAACACCCTGCACCAGGAGGGAGCATGGCATGTGGATCACAGTGGAAACCTGGGGAGAAAGATGGGTAATGAGATGTGTGGGGTAGATTAAGTTAGGCCCTTAAGGCCATGCTAATGGTTTTGGTTTATTCTCAGAGCAATGGGAAACCATGTAAATGTCATAAGCAGGGGAGGGACCCAGTCCTATTTTCATGTTGCAAGGATCACTCTGAGAGCAGTGTGGGAAATGGATCAGGCTGTTTTCAGAGTGGCTGTGGCAGGCATCAGTTAGGAGGCTACTACAGTGATTTAGCAATCCTACACCATAGGATTGGCCACAGAGATGATAAAAAAAAAGTGAATGGAATCAAAAGATAAGTCAGAGGTAAATTTGGTGATAGGTTGGCAATGGGGGAAAAGGAGAAGGCATTGACAAGAATGCCTTTTGGGTTCTTACTCTATAACTAGGTGAGTAATTAATGACAGAACAATTAAGGAACAGAAGAGGGCAGGTTTAGCGGGGTAGAAAAAGATTCTAAGTCTTGGGCATTTGAAATAAGATATTCAGGGAGAGGGGCTGGGGCAGGTACGTGAACCTAAATCTGAGCGCGGAAGTCAGTGTAAATGCATGAATGAGCATGCATTGTAATACCTGGGGAGATGCAAGTGTGACATTGTAGGAGAACTTTGCTGCTGCCTTTGATAATGACCTGCTGGATTTTGACCTTCTGGATTTCAACTCTGTCTTCCAGTGCCAACTGCCAGAGTCCCATTGTCTTGGGTCTTGGGGAGAAGAGCTATGAAGCCATTAAGATGATGCTTACTTGGAATCTGGTCTTAGTTCTTCCATATGGGTTTCATCTGGGGAAAAAACAACTTGTGCCGTCTAATTTATTGTTACTTCTGTTTATATGTGGAGCGGATTTATAATATATCCAAATGATGTACTAACAAACTATGTCATAATGGAGTTCTACTACACTGTGCAAATGCCTATAATTTATTTTATACTTCTCACATAGCACTTATATTATTTTGTATATTACAGTTATATTCATAAATGTTTTATCTCCTCTGCAAGAATCCAAACTCCTTGATGACAGGAATTTTGCTTTATGTGGTTTTCTATCTTGCATGACACTGAACATAGTGCCTCTCACATAAGTACACATTGACCATTACTCACTGACTTAGTGTTGAATGATCAGGGGCATCAGGAAAAGCAATCACAGTTATACAGGTGTGAGGGGATGAGAAATTGGGGTAGGAAAGGAAAGGAATGGCAATATCTGTCATGAAGTAAATTCCTTATAAATACTTGTTGCCATTGAATTTTAGGAAGAATTGACAGGTATAGGGGGAAAAGATCAAAGTGAGGGTTGGAGAATAAACCTCCAGTTCATCAAAAATGCCATGTTCTTTCATACCCCACCTCTCACTTAGGTTGTTCTATTGCTTGCAACTCTATTTCATGCTACCTCGTCATCCCGTGAGATTCAGCCCAGGTGGAATCACAGCCCTGTCTGTGAAGCCTTCTCTGCATTGGTCAGTCAGAGTTGGAGCCCCTTTCGTTGTGATCTTGCTGCTTGTACAGACTAGTCTGGCATTTAACACTTCATATTGTATTTAATGGTACGCCTCTCAGCTCCTTGGCTCCCTTGCCTTTAGACCAGTTCCTCTTGGGTTGCACAGACACAGGGTCAGCATCTGACACAGCAGAGACACAGAACTGACTGATGGGTGGAAAGATGGAGGGATAGATAAGGCACCATACCCATAGGTGAGTGTAATTCCAGGAGTGCTTAGAATACAACCCTACCCCTAAAATATATAAATATGACTTCTTATTTGCCTGACATCTTTTTTATAAAGAAAAAACAATGACCTTAATCTAGATTTAAAGTTCAGATTAACTGTAGCTACAAGTGTGATGTGAGTCAGGAAATGTGAATTCTGTCCTTCTTTCATATTTAAAATCTCTATGGTTTTCAATTTTATATTCTGTAAAATAGGCACAGTAATGCTGTAAGATTAGGTAATGCCCATGGCAGCCAATTACCAACTGCAACTATAAAAACATAATGTGTTACACTAGTATCACAGGATGCGCCGATGTGAGGGAATTCAGTGGCAGTGATCTCCAATCTATCATTCAGTTCATAAATAGTTAACGACTATGCAGTATGTGATTAGGATTGTGCTTAGAAGCGAAGATGGAGTTTAGAAGATGTGGTTTGTGTTCTCAAATTGTTTGTAAAAGGAATTGAGAGGCAAGACCAAAGCAGATCGATTAAAGACAAAGTATGCAGAAATGCTGCATTCCATGTGATCAGATCATTTGTGCCAGTGGAGTCTGAAGAAGGGAGAGGAAGGTGAGTGAACATTTAAATATGTCAGGAGAAGCCTCCCTTCTTTTGTCCTTCATAGACACCTCTGGGTGTTGCATGATCTAATTTGTGAGCGCTCACATCAGGATCTACTCTTAGTACCTCCTTCTTTGGCGTTCACCCGCTTTCTTCAGTACGGCTCAGCTCTGAGTTTCCCATGCAGCTGAGGCATTTGGCCAAGTCCTTCCAATCAACACCTGCAGTCTGTGGAGGCCCCAAAGCTAAAGCTACTGCAGCCTTGACTTTCCCAGGTGGGATGGTAGGTGCAGTTCTTGGAGCCTGAGCTAGCCTGCCGGGTTCTGTCTGGGTCTGCTGCCAGTGGATGGATGCCCGTGGTCCTGGCTCACCCACCCAAGGTGAACAAATGGGACCAGTGTTCTGGGGATCCTTGGGGAGAGCTGTGAAGTCCAGTCACTGGAACCTGTCATTGCTTGTGACTTATACACCAGGGAAAGGTTAGAGAAATTTATGAGTGGGCAACCAACCCAACATCTGCTTTCTCATAAGGGGCATGAATATAGGACAGCACTAAGTGCATTAAAGATGAGCCTCGGGCACAAGAAAAGTCAATTTAACTGCTTAGGGTGGAGGTGAAGACTCCAAGGCACTATGTTAGGAGTTTCATACTCATTTGTCAAAGAAAATTTTAGGTAGAACATCAAACATAAATATGGGTGAAGCTTCTCTCTTTTAGAGTTCTGGGAGGCCCAGAGTCCTTCCCCCAGCCTTATCCCAGTGGTCCCCAAGGTACTGTCATCAGTTCTGGGACCCTAAAGATCCAGTTACAAAACTACTTCTTGAGTTGTTTGGAGGAAGGGGAGATGATCTTTTCTTTTTAGTATTTTATGCATTAAACTCTGGGGAAAGGCCTAACCCATTTTAAAACAATAAATTATCTGGGTAAGTTTATCATGGATTGGGACTTTATCAATATCCTTGGTAAAGTCAATCATGAAATTGTCTTGACATTAAAAGAGAATTAGCTCTCTCTGCCTAGAGGAAACCACACTGAAGCTTGGTATGTATTTCTGTCTTTCTCTTCCATTTCTCAGCAAGCTCTGTTCTTTCCCCCATTTCCCAAATAAATTCTTTTTACTGGCCTAACTTAAAAAAAAGTGAATTAGCCTTCTTTAATGTGCTGAATGCTTTGTGGAAGGTGGGTTAGAGCAGTGTAGGTATCTTGATGCTGTTCTTTAACCTTTCTGAATCTACTAGACAGCAAAGGTCACTTTTACACTATGCTACTGCTCAAGCCAGACTGTGATATTCACGTCTGTGCTGACAGCATCACACTGGCATCAGGGTGTGAAGGAAAGGTGGAATTGTAGTGATAGTGCCAATCTCAAGTTTCAACATTGGTTTCAAAAGTGGTCATGATGGATGGCCTCCTGGAGCCTTGAACCATCTTCTCGGTGTTCCATATGCAAGAGTTCTTTAGAAAAATTCCTTCACCACGGATTGAAATTCCAGTCAATTCTGCAGCCAGACATGGTGGCCACCAATAGCAGGGTCATCATTAAGCATGGAAGAGAAAATGACATTTCAAAATAGTTTAAAATGTTTAAACTTGGTATGTTGAGGAGGACATATAAAACATATAAGTGCTTTAGACAAGGCAGTTTATAAATAGGGGGCCTGTTCTGTTGGATAATCCTGATAAAACACAGAAGTAAATTCCATTTAGCTCTAATTATATATGCAATTGAGAAAGGAAAATATGCCACAGATTAATGTCTGATGGGGAAAACAAAAGGACACCCATCAGAAGCAGTATAGCAGGGTGGACAAAACATGGTCTATTGAGTAGGAGAGAATCCCTGAATTCAAATTCCTCTCAGCTTTATTTCTTACTGGCTGCACTGTGAACTTGAACACTTAGTCTCTCTGGACCTCAATTACATCAACTGTGAACAAGAACTACTGCTACCTCCTTTTCAGGTTGTTGAGGGACTCAGTGAGTGGTAGGTCCTTTCTTACTCATGGGACTCCATATCACCCAAAGCCGCATATGCTAGTTATATGACCAAATTTAAGGAAGGCAGCCTGTACCATGGAAGAACCCTGGTTTCAGAGTCTGAGGTTCAGCAAATCATTCAATTGCCACGAGTTTCTCAACTATAAGTTGAGTTTCAAGTAATATTTAAAATCTTAATCAACATTCAAATTTTGTGGTTCTACTTCAAGTGTTTTGGGGATAAACCAGACCAATTACATATCCAACACCTTCAGAAACAGCAACTATTGGATATGCCCAACCTTGGCAGATGCTGTGCTATGGTTTTCTGCTGCTGTAGGCAACTCTGTCATGTGAACTTTTAAGTTTTCCGAAATGCATTGGCCTCTTTGGGAGAAAGATGGCCTCCATTGCATTAATAGTCTAGCCAGTCCTGGGCCAAGTTTGTTAGGCTCCACGAGAGTCTTTGGTGCCTTGACTTTTCTGTTCCACATACTTGTATCTCCTTCCTTCTTCTCACTCTGTACTCCCAGTGACCAAGAAGAATCTAAGATCCTCCTGTAAAATGAAATTTCACACTTCTTGAATTCAAATTAAGTAATAAATGAAGAGTTGATAAGGGAACTCTCAGCCTTCATCTCACCTCAGATATTTATATCAAGCCTTAAGGTCAATAAGTACAAACAAAGAATAGAATTTTTGACACTGATCAGTGAGTTAGGAGAAGATTTCTTTGAATACAAGATGATCCCAAACCCTTGAAATAAGGTGATGTAGATCAGAGGTTATTTGTCCCTGCCAGATTAATCTCTGATTCTGTCTCCCCACCCCCCCAGGAGGAACAGGGGTGGCAGTAAATAAATGTCTGCCTGAATATCTCTGGTCATGCCAACATTTTATCTATGCTAGCTTCAGCACCAGCATAGCTTCAACTGGCAACAGGGAAGAGGAAAAGAGAGCTAGTGATAGGTCAGACTGAAGCCTGATCATATTAGCTTGCTTTGGACTCCTGGCTGAATATAACAGGTAAGAGCATCACATATGGAGCTCCCACTGTGTTCTGGGCTTGTTCTACGCCCCAGCTTGCTTGATCACACTAGTTGCAAACACTTTCTTCTGTCTCTGCTACTAGAGTATGACTCCCTTAGAACACAGCCTGGCTGAATCCTTGATTTCCGAGTCCCCAGCTTCTAGCATAATCACTGGCACACAAAAGGCACCCAGAAATGCTTGCTGAATAAGTTGATAAAAGAAATACTCTTCTTGCAATTTTGGATCTCATAGCTTTATTGAGCAATTCATGAATCGGGCAGCATCCCATTCAGAAAGTAGAAGGGACCTCCACTGAGTGGGTGGAAAGGGGTCACTCATATAGAGTGAATGTGAAAGCAAGTGAGGAAATGTTCTGATTGGCTGACATTAAGTTTCCATTTTACATAGTGGGGTCTTACAAAGTGGGGAGCAGATTATACATTGATAGTATGGTATGCTTGTCCATTCTGATAAGCTCTCTCTATGGGACCAAAACTAGTTTTATCACCAGGTTCTGCTTGTCAGCAACTCTGTAGGGTGTGTTCCATTTTCTTGGAAACAATTAACCATGCAGGTTAATTGTTTTTGTCCTCTGGAAAAGCCTTCTCGGAAAATGATCTGCTCCCGACAATGCCCAATGCAGGCTGCCATTTTATTTTACTTAACAAAGTGAAGGGTGAAATTATTGAGATACTGTCAGAAGAGAATGAAAGTAACTCTGTAATATTTTAGCCAATCTGGAAGTGGATGTGGCTCAAGCGATTGGACTCCCGTCTACTATGTTGGAGGTCCCGGGTTTGTTTCCCGGGACCTCCTGGTGAAAGCAAGCTGGCCCGCGTGGAGAGCTGACCTGCCCGGAGAGCTGGAGCAACAAAAACAGACAAAGAGGAGAGACAATGAGAGACACAACAAACCAGGGAGCTGAGGTGCCTCTCTCCCACATTGGAGGTCCCAGGATCAGTTCCCAGTGCCTCCTAAAGAGAAGAGAAGAGAAGAAGAGCAGATACAGAGAGCACAGAATGAATGGACACAGAGAGCAAGACAGCGAGCACAAAAAACAAAACAAAACAAAACAAAACAAAAACACCAAGGGGGGAGGATAAATAAATAAAATAAATCTTTGAAAAAAATATTTTAGCCAATCAATATAACTATTCTGACAACTCCTTTTTTATATCATTTTGACTTGTTCATGATTTGGAAATTTTTCTCTTTTTCTTAGAGTGAAGCAATAAGGTAAGTAGAAGATTTTCAGGCTCTCTCACTTTCTGTGTGACCTTAGACAAGTTACGTAACCTCTCTGTGCCTAAGTTTCTTCATCTATACAAGTGGGATAATAATAAAATCTAACATTTGGTAGTTGGGATGATTAAACTCAAACTTGGAAAAGTGCCTAGCACTCAAAAATATTTGTAACTATGGATGAATTTTTTTCAGTGAGTCACTGTTGAGGCAGCATAGCATAGTGAATTAGATTGAGGATAATTAGGTGTGTGAATTCTAGTCCGAGTTGTATCACTTATTGTTACAATTGGTCACTCGATCTGTAGGAAGGTTGTGTTCGTCCATGTTATTAGTCAGAATTCAAACAGAACCAACAAGAAATATGTGTAAGTACATATTAAGAGATTTATTGTAAGGAATTGGCTCATGGGATTGTGGGGGCTGGCAAGTACGATATCTATAGGGCAGGCCAGAGGCTAGAAATTCCAGTGAGAGTTGATGTTGAATTCTTGAGTCTGAAATCCATCAGGGAAGCAAGCAGGCTGGAATCACAGAGAGGAATAGATGTTATAGTATGAGGCACAATTTCTTGAGGCAGATCTTTGTTTTTAAGGCCTCCAACTGATTGGTTGAGTTTCACCAACATTATAGAGGGTCATCTCCCTTACTTGAAATCAACGGATTGAAGATGCTAATCCTGTCTACAAAATATCTCCACAGCAACCTCTAGTCCAGTTTTGACCAAGCAACTGGGCACCATACGCTATCCAAGTTGTAATATCAGTCATCACAGGCCAACTGACTTTGAAAATGCAATTGGTTCTAACAGTCTAAGGAGTTCTGAATTATATAGGTCAGTGGACCCCTGAGAAGTTTGGTTTTTGAACTGAATGATAGTTGGCATCCCTCTCACATCTAACGTCCATCTGATATCCACCCTATTTGAGATCTCAGTCTTCTTTTTGTTCCTGTTTGTGAATTCCACCATGCTTAAACTAGTTTGTTTCATACTTGAGAAAAATTAGATTTTTTTAAAGAAGGTTTTATTTTTCTGTTGTCTCTTAGAAAATCAGTGGTTTAAAGAGCTGACTCAAGTACGGAGGAACAGAGAAAACGGTCAGTTTCCCAGTCCTTCCTAAATTAAGATTACACATTGTTATTTTATTATTTAATTTTATTATTTAATTAGAGGTGAATTTCTAGAATTCCCGGAATCTCCATATATAAATGCTAGTTTTTAAAACATTCCAAATAAAATATGGCATGTTTCATCAACTTGATACTTTAGATTTTATGTGTTTCTCCTCCATTGATATGGAGATTCTAAACTTGACAGAATTTTGAGTCTATGACATTGGTATGGAGAAGATATATGACCTTCTCATCTATTTCAGGACATTTATTCTCCAGTATTAGAACTTCTATTTATGTATTTTTAAAATCCCATTCTGCTTTTATTATTCTGCATATGCTTTTTAAAGAACATATATTATGCCCAGCAGTACATATGTCACTGTACCTCAAGCATTGTTTTAGTAGAAAGGCTCAATCAAAAAAGTTTCAAGACTACTTCTTTGGATAAGTATTGTATGTAACTTGGGTCTAATGAACAGAAATTTTTGGTCAAATAATTTGACATTTATAAATTCATGAATTGAGTATTTATTGAGCAACTACTCTTTGCCAGGCACCATGATAAGTGTTCATATGCTTTTGCTGATAAATATCTACCTTGTACTTTCCAAATGGGAAGTGGTAAGTTTACGTGGTATGTTGTGGGAAACACCAAACACATGGTCATGATGATAGAGTTCATCTTCATTGAATCTGCCTTTTCTACTTGAGTGGCTTTGATCCTTTTACATCCACTATTCATTGCAAACACATACATGTTTGGCAAATTGATAAATGTGGAGCAATCAAATATAAAGTGTGTGTCTGAAAACAAGTGACAAGGGACCCTCTCACAGGACTGACAGGGGGATAAACTTATGCCTGGCAGGTCTGGCACTTTATGGTTGGCTGGCTGACAGCTGGGAAAAGGAGGAGTAAAAAAGATCAATAAGAGACTGGCAGGAATCAGAAATAATGGGATCCATTTTAGAGGGCATCTTGGGGAGGCTCAGTGTTCCAAACATTTAGCTGTTCTCCAAAGATGCTTAGGGGTCATAAGAAAAGGAAGCTTAGTTATCCAATTTAGTTATGTAATGTTTATATGAGGCATCATGTGGAT
>JAQZBX010007026.1:0-51529 GCA_029593785.1 Cabassous unicinctus
TGATCACTAACATTTAATTTGTTAAACCATTTAGATTCAGAACCCTTAGCTTTAAGCTTCTGAATAACCTTTGGCTGTTTGCATTATATCTATTGTAGATCTTGGGATGGATTTGCAGTCCTCTTATTAGAAAAGAGAATAGACTATTGTCAGATTTAATTGAAACCCGTTGCAATTGCTGCTGTGTGCATTGAACTACAATAACCTCTTGAGAGCTTAACTTTCTTATCCATTGTGTTTCAGAGTGCCTTTAAGGTCCCTTTTATTCATTTCTCTGTGGTTCTTCCAAAAATGATATGCTGCTTTATAAATTATTAATTGCCTGAACACTGGATTTTGATTAGAATAGTACTCATTAATTTTGCTACAGGATGTTACACAATAGCAGAGCTTAGACGTTCAAGTCAACGAAGAGTTTTTTTGTTAGAGGTGAACGTCTGCTTTGGGGTTAGATCAGACACCAGTGCTATGTTTCTCCCATGCTGGGGTCAGAAGGTAATAACCTGTCATTCTCTCCCCAGTGGGGAGGAAGTTTACAGCATTCCAGGAGCTGTCTCCAAGGAAATCTCTTCACTTGTCTGCTTACAACCTCCCATTCACTCTCTGACCCTTATTTATTTATTTATTTATTTATTTTTAAGATTTATTTTATTGATTGATTTCTGCTCCCCTCTTGTTTGCACTTGCTCTCTGCTCTCTGTGTCCACTCATTGTGCGCTCTCTGTATATGCTTGTCTTCTCTTTGGGAGGCACCGGGAACTGAACCCGGGACCTCCCATGTGGGAGAGAGGTGCTCAAGGGTGGTAAGTGTCAGCAGTAGTGAGGGCTTCATGTGCATCACCTCCAGCATGGGTGTGACCAAGTGAGACTTCGGTAGCATGTCTTCTTGTAGGGTAACCTGGCTGCTTTTCAAGCATAAGTCAGGTCAGAATCCCAATTCTTCTATGGGAGCCATCATGGATATTGTAAATATTTTCCAAGGCAGTGTGAATCTACTGCCTTTTAAAGCCAAGAAAGTGGTTTTAACTATGCCTTGAAGTGATACAGCTTGTGTCATTTGTAGTTCTAATGAAATTCAAAGAGATGCTTGGAGATTTGGGGGAGTGATATATTTTCTTAACCTTGCTTCGGAAAGGTTCTTTAGAATGAAAAGGGGAAACCTTCAATATTCACTAGAACTCATCAATTTAAAGGGAAGCACAGTTGGTTTTGCCATATATCATTAGCACAGAATGCCATATTGAGAATAAAATGCAAAGATGAGTCATAAAATACAGCTATAAAGTCACAGCTTTATTAATGACAGTCTTCATATCACCTTGTCCTTTCCTATTCATTTTGTCTGTTTTATAATTCTGACACTCACAGTTAACACAGATGGATTGTTCTTTGACAGGAATAATTTACTTCATTTTTGTCCTTTCTCTCTCTCTTTAAAACATTAAGCCAGCCCCCACGTTATCTAGCCCTGGACTCCTGTGCCCCTGGGACTTCTGATTCCTGAGGTTCTGAGGGTCCTCAGCCCTGGAAGGTGTTGGAGGGGGGGTGGGGGGTGCTATCCTCCCTGATGCAAAAAAAACAAACACAAACAAAGCCCAAGCCCACTAAGCCGGGTGAAATAGATTTGCTTGATTGAGGAGCTTTTGTAACAGCAGATTAGTTTTGGATGTAAGAGTTCTTTATATCCTCACTTGAGGGAAGTTTGCTGTGGTTTTGTAAACAACCCAAGGAAGCTGAGGCCCAGGGTGGTCCTCAGAGTTCCTTCTGGCTGATTCGGTGTTCTGCCCGGTTCGTGGCAGGCAGTAGCTCATCCCAGCCTCCCCACCTTAGCCCCACTTTCAGCTGCAGATTCTTCCCTTCATTCACGTCGCCTTTTTTCATGTCACGCTTCAGTTCAGTCTGTACTCCTCGGTTACACCCCAGTCAAAGCTAAACTCCTGCCCGGCTCGCCACAGCCCCCATCACGCCACAACCCCCTGCCCACTCCCCAGCGGAACAATTTCTTTTTCTTGAAATGGATCTCTCACTTGTTCTCTCTACCACTCTCCCTCCCTCCCTTTCTGCTGTTCTTCATTCATTCATGCATATTCCCTTTCTCTCTCCCCCTCCCTTCTCTAGCCTCCATTCCTAGAGTTGCCTGTCACCCCACCACCTACACCCCCACCCCCACTGTCTGTCCCTGCTGGAGGCCCGCACCTCCGCCATCCCCTATTCCTGGACTCAAGACACAACCAACCAGTTACTAACCTCTGTTTGCATTTTACTACTTGGTTTTACATGATAGTATCTCAAGGGCAGTCATCTTCCTTCTTGTCTCACCAGCACCAGCAGAGGATCTGGCACATCCCCAGTACTTAACACATTTTTTGTCAAACAAACATCCTTGACAGACATGGGTCATGATTTGGTTTGGGTTGTTTTCCTTCTTATATCTCCCTTACCGTGGTACGCAAGTTAGGTGGGCAGGGGTATTTGTTTTACACGTGCCTTCTGGATCATCAAAAACTACTGGCCCAAGGTAGAGAATATTGTGTTTCCTCTGGACCAGGGCGGTTATTTTTTAAAAGAATGTGCTGAAAGCTAGAAGAATGATGAAAAACGATTATGAAATCGCTTTGCGAGCCACTTCCCTGCACAGCACAATGCATGGCTGATATTCAAGAACTGTTGTTCAATGAAATGAGTAATGTGTTTTCACTAATTTTCAAAACTACATTAGATTTTCTCTCTCCTACTTATCTTTTCAGAATGGGTAGCTTGCGTCAGGTCTAACTTTTTGGTCCTCTGCTACCTCCATGACGTGAAGAACATTCTTCAGCTTCACGACTTGGCCACGGGCGCCCTCCTCAAGACCTTCCCGCTCGAGGTCGGCAGCGTTGTGGGATACAGTGGCCAGAAGAAGGATACCGAGATCTTCTATCAGTTTACTTCCTTCTTATCTCCAGGTGAGAAGCTCTACACTCTTGTTGCTCTCTTGAAACCTCCCTTAATGTTTGGATTTCTTCGGGGAAATAGAAATAGAATATGTTATTGAAAGTCACATATGCTCTATTATAGGCAAAATAATTTGATGGGAATAAACCAGATGCTCAGAATAAAGGGAACTGTAAAAGCCTAAGAACCGTACTCTCATTAATCTTATATTCTGAGTCTGTTCTTCTGGGGTCAGGAACACTGGTGTTTAGGTTGCTTAAAGAAAATTAGTATGAACAAGTATAATGTTAGTTTCAGCCTTTAGTCTCTATATACGAGGGCTCGCACCGTGCAGATAATTACAAGCATAAAATAAAACCTGTAGCCACAATCTCACATTAAAAAATGTTTACTAGAAGAAACTGAGAATAAATCTGCTGTTAGGTCTTCTGCTGTTGTTAAACTGAATTGAAAAATAGTTTTATGCCAGTTAGAAAAAAAAAATGTGTTTGGACCTTGGTTCTAGTAGAAAAGGAAAAATGCTTATAAGTTGTGATTTTAAGTCTCGTGATTTGGGTTACATTTCTCACTCTTTTTAAACTGTTTTTTAAAAGTTGGTCATGGTCATTAGGCTTTTTTTCTCTCCTTTTCTATTCAGCTGCACTACTTTGGGATAGTATTAGGCATACTCATCCCGATTTGTCCCAAGAGGGTGGCCCAGCAGCAGTTTGCCGTTGACCAGGCAGACCCTGCCCTAAAGCAGTATGTCTGAAAAATGCCCTGCTCTTTCCTTGTTGTTCATTATCGAGCTCCTTTTTAGCGCTGTCTGCTCCACCCAGTTTTGTTGCGATACTTTAGTCATTGGACAATGGAACAGTCTTAGGGGAGAGTCAGGCAGGTGCTGAAGTGGGTCTGCTCTCCACCTGGGACTTGGCCAGATGACAGGGGTGCTTCATCCACTTTTCTTTTCAGCCTCTGAGTCACGGAGCAGGCAATCCATTAGAACCTTTCGCTGTGACAGGCTGCTGTCAAGGTTATTAAAACCGAAAGAATGATGTTCTCTAGTGGGTCTCAGGGTGTATCTGGAAAACCCCACGGGCTTTACCCTCGCAAGCACTTTTCAGAGGCTTTAGAGGGGCCATGAAAAGCACCCCAAGTAAGTGGAAACCAGGGTGAGGGGTCAGGAATGGTGGCCAAGGACCCCAGATAAGGGTGTCCTGTGCCTCACCCCTTTCTCCTGGGGTCTGTAATACAGCGGCAGCCGGTGGAGAGGGTGAGAGAAGGCTCCATTTTCTCCACATAGTCATTCTATACCTGCTGGTGCGGGGTTCACAGTTTATTTCCTCAAACTTACACTCGTTCCAGAAATGTTACTTTAGGAAATCTCATAGCTTGAGCAGTTAAAAAGGGGGCCAAAAACTCCTCTCTTGTTTCAGAAAATGACGTTTGCAAGGCCAAAGAGGATTTGTAAGTGAATTTGGTGACTCCAGTGAACACTTGTATCTGCTGTTTCGTTTGAGAGGAAACTTACAGAAAAGTCTGTTTAAGAGCACATGAAACTGAAAATTACTGCGTGGGGAACTAGTGCCAAAAGGATGTATTTAAGTACTTGACTCTCTTCATTCACCAAATAATTCTGGATTTGGTGGATTAAGAACACTGAGGAGAAAAGAGTGGGGTGACTCACCTGCCCTCAGGTAAAGCCAGAGTCCCTAAAGGCCTGTACACCTCCCTCGGTGACCCCACGTGGCCATTTATTTCAGAAACAAGCTCGTCATTACCTGGAGAAAAAAGGGCTCATTGTCCTACTGTAAGATGGTGGCATATTTGCCAAGCAATGAAATATTACTTGAGACTGTGGCTGCGAAGTTTGAAAAGAGAAGGGTGTTCTGTATCGCCAAGGTAGCTTCCAAGCAAGCATTCATTTGTTCCTCTAGTGCTTTGCAAGTCTCCTTTGTTTTCTCTTGTTTGTTCCCTCCATTTATCTCTTCTCCCTTACTTAATGCAATTTGATATCTGAAATCAGAGAGCAGGGCTTTTCAGGTTCAGGCCTTTAGGTCCAAATGTAAAAATGGCCATTAGATATTTAAATTAAATATTTTAACAGCAAAGATTGTCATTCGTGTGTGTGTCTGTGTGTGTGCACATACATACACATATACGTCAACTCAAAAGCTGTCTTGCACTGGTCTCTGAAGGTTGGCTATCCACTATTGCAGAAAACAACAGGCACCGAATTGTAAGTAAGGCCCAGGGCCAAAAAGAACTGCAGCTTCAACTTCTTGCTGTCGACATGTGGGTATGTCTGGCAGGTGCATACCAGATAATTTTGTTTCCCGTGGAGGTACATGCTGAAGACACAGCTAGATCCCAAGCCATTTGGGACTTTTGTCCTCTTGAGTCATACTTGTGAGAAAACAGGCAGCCAGAGCAATTTAACCACACTGCACTTTTATTCCCTGTGGCTCAAACCACTTAGTGGTTGAACCGATTAATTCTCTACTAGTAGAACCTTGGAGGGTAATCTAAGGTTAGCTCCAGACAGCCTTGCACATTTTAATATTCCAGAACAGCAGTCCCAGATGCACAGCTCTGTGAAGCAGGGATAAGAAATGAAAGAAGCCTTTCCCAGTTTTTTTAAAAAGATACTTGGATTTTTGTAACATTAAAGCACAACCTAAAATCAGATAAAACAATATTCATTTAACTCGCTTTTTACAGAGTTCTTTTGCCTTCTCTTTACGTATGTAATTTTTCAGGTCCCTCTGCTTCTTTTTTTGCAGTTTCTCGTGGAGTTGCCTCTTCCTCCTAACTTCCATCATTTCTCTGTCCTTTTTATTTCAGATTCTAGCAGACACATCCCCGTTGGTTTCCCTGCCTCCTTTCTGTTGCTAGAGTAGTCTTGTTAAAGTACTTCTCAAGTCCAGGCACCTCCTCTGGCCTTCAGGGACTTCCATAGTCCAGTACTCTCCTTCACCCTTACACTTGGAAATGTATTATCTAGAGATCACTTAACTCGGCCTTTCTGCTCATGATTCTAGGATGTCTTCCTCAAACCCCACCTTCCTTGAACTTACCTGTACACGAGCCATCTCAGCACACAAAGGACCATTAGGTTATAGGGATTCACATTACAGTTAACATGCAATGGGCTAACCTTGGCTAACCCAGATGAATCTATAAATAGAAGGTATTGATAAAACATATTAAGCACTGGTACCTTCAGGTTGAGCATAGCCTCCTCTGAAGCACCACTTGAGGCACAGAAGACAGAAGAGAGCCCAGGTACTTGGCATGCACCCTCTCTCTGAGCAGTAATCCACCCTTATTGTATAGTTAGTGATTCTGCTACTTGGGTATGAATCAGAAGAGTTGACTTCTCAACCTTTCTGGATAGACAGGTGTTTAGAATGTGTTTCCTGCTCATTGTCTTTCACTAGGAAGTTTGCCTTCTAGTATTTTGCTAACTTGTCTAAGGTCACCGAGTTAATAACTGCCACAACTGGGGATTCTGACTCCCAACTCCTGTATCATTCACTCCACTGCGGATAACTGTGACTCCAGGGTGGGTCAGGGGACCAGGTGACATGTGCTTAGTCTGTACCCTGTCCTTTTTTTTTTTTTTTTTTAAAGCATTCAGATTTGCTTTTTGTGGTTTTTGTTTTTGTTTTGTGGGGGTTATTGATCAAAGAAACTCTTAAAAAAGTAAAATATATCTGAATATAGCCTTTGCTCTCAAGATTGCTTTCATAAAGGCAAGTACACCGTTCTCAGTGCATCAGGTAAATTATAGAAAGCATATTCACTGAGTGTAGTTTGGAAGAGACCAACAAATATCCCAACATATATCCAAGTGTAACTTAACCTTGGGAAGCCGCTACTTCAGTCTCATCACGCACCTCCCTACTGTTAACGGCAATTATGCGCCCCCCCTCCCCCATAGTAAGCTTAAAATAACTTGTCTGTAAGCATGAGAATTAAGATAACATTCATAGACACTAGCGGCCATGCTTTTAAAGACTAAATGTATTGCTCTTTGCTGCTTGGGGGCAGAGTATTGTTCTCAACTGTTAGTGAACTACATATACAGAAGAGTTGAGAAGAAAGAACAATCACCATTTTAATGTATGATCAGTCCATTTAAACATTCTCAGTGGGAGTACTGTTTGGTTTCTGGTTTTCCAGCAAGTATTGGGATCACTAAATCGATTTTTCCTATTCTTGGCAGCATATGATTAGTGTATTACGTGGGGTGGTGCAGCTTCCACACCAGCCACTCTGGATGACTAATTCGTTTCATAAACCACAGCACTGTCATTGTTTCCAAACCTTAATGACTTGCTTTACTTATTGTTTCTCTCACTTAGTTCCTAAATGTTAGAAGATAGTAGCATTAAATTCAGGAAGTAGAGTTTTAATCAGTGTTTAAAATAAGCTAGAATTCTTGGTGTGTATTCAGCATTTCGTGTTTGGGTTTGCAATTCCTGGGATAACCAAAACTCCAAAAAGCAATTCAGAAATGGCCTCTGATAGCCTCTGGTCCCTGACCACTGTTCGCATGTGTCCACGGATGGGCAGGTGGCAGGTGGCCGGAGCCCGGGAGAGCCATGGAGAGGCCTCCAGCTGGTTATTGGCCTTGGGCGAGCCCCTTGGAGTTTTGTCCTAATCCCCTTTCACGTCAGTGGCCCTAGTGAAGTTCACTCTTTCCTTTGACCTGCACTCCTACGTGACCAAGCTTAGGAAGACCTGTTAAGATTCTGCAGTTAGGCCTTTTTCCCTGTTCTCATACTCACAGAATATACAAGTCTCTTCTAAAATCTACGCAGACATTATGACTGAAAAGGAAGGCCACACACGATGGTGCGGCTGATGAAGAGCAGACGCTTCAGTCGCGCTCCACGTACCAGGCAGCTCTAAGACGCCTCATGATGCGCCGCCTGCACAGCGGTGGTGATTAATTAGGTTCCTGACGAATGCTCCTCGCTTGCCGCTCACGGCATCCGGCAGTGCTTTGTGATCCTTGCCCCTCTTTGTGTCTGCTGAGCCTTGCAGACTAAACTAAGAACTCCACTCTTTTTTTAGGTATCATTTATCACTGTGATCTTACCAAAGAGGAACTGGAGCCAAGGGTTTTCCGAGAGGTGACTGTGAAAGGAATCGATGCCTCCGATTACCAGACAATCCAGGTATCAAGAATTGGATCTCGTTAAGACGAGAGTGAGCATAGCGCTAGGAAGTCTGACTCTCAGGCTGGCCTAGTCAAATTCCAGCTTGTCAGGAGCTGCGGAGTAATCCACGGTAATGTAGACAACAAATATTTATGGGGTTCCTGCTGTGTTCTGGGCATTGTGCCAGGAACTCGGGACCCAGCAGTGAGCCAGGCCTGGTCCCTGCCTTCCCAGAGCTTTGCAGGTTCCGCTCCGTGGCTGCAGCTCTTGACATGAAGCCAGAGTTCTTTGCCTTGAGGCTCTTGGCGCAGTAGCTATCAAAGCAGCACAGTTTGTGTCAATCTGGCTGCTTGGAAGTGGGTTATGTTCTAGCTCAGGTCTTTTGGTGTCATAAATAACAGCAGAGATTTGTTCGACATAGAGTTCTTACTGAAGTGCTCTGAGGTCTGAAGTTGATTTGTATTTCTGCCTGGCACAGAATAGGCATGTGATAAAATATTTGAATGAATGAAAGAACTAATTAATTGCTATGTCACCACAGGCTCAGTCTCTGGTCATCATCTTTTCAAGTTAAGAATCTCTGTTTTCGGGTTTTCGGCTTCCCACGGGTATACTGAGTCTCTCACAAACTGAATTCCTGATCGACTGGTGACACAAAATGTCCCAGAGGACTCACCTCTCAGGCACCCGGATTTATCAGGGCTCTCCCACCTGGAAGGCTGGGCCACTCAGGCTACAGATTAGGAATCAGAACATTGTTTTTGAAGGAAGGTTAGAGCAAAGAGCACCAAAGGCTCTCAAGGATGTTTCTGTGAAACTAGAGCATCATCACTAGCTTGATGAATTACCCTTCACCTGCCTAGAATTCTCCTAGACCATAGGCTAGATCTTGATCAAAAATAAAGAAAACTTTGTTGACAAAAGCAGGTGGTGGGCTGGATTTCTTGGCCAAGGGCCATAGTTTGCCAGCCTCTGGTCTGTATCAGGAGTCGGCCAACTGGCCTCCTGTTTGATTGGAGCGCAGCCATGGCAGTTTCTTGCTATAACAACAGAGAAGAGTAATTGCAGCAGAGGCTCCATGACCCACGGAGCCCAAAGTATTTACTATCAGCCCCTTTAAGAACAAGTTTGCCAAAAACCGCTAGTCTATATAAGCAGTATTTAAATCAGAATGTTTTCCACACGTAGAACTTCTGTGAAGAAGCGCAATATCCCAGTGTCAGACAGGCCTAGAACGTGCCATATACTTGCTGGGTGACATTGGCAAGTCATTTAATCACTCTGCTACCATTTTTTCAGCTGTGAAATGGAGATAATACCTATTTTACAGTATCTTGTAGGATTCTATGAGATAATGTATTGAAGTGCCTGGCACATGAATATAATCAGTCAGGTATTAGAAATAAATATAACGGGCTTTTAGTTTTCCTTATTTCTTTTTACCTGCTTCTTGTTAGTTCCATTTTCCAGGCGAGCCAATCCTTGGAACTATATCCTCTAGCGGCCTGCGGTCCCTTTCTGGCACCTCTGCAGTTCGTTCATTCACCCGAGTCCTATATTAGACTTTTGTAATCTGTTCCATTTGCTGTTTTCCCTTTTCTCCATGTGTAGAAAATTTGTTCTCATCAGCTGTCACATTCTCGGTGGGCATCCCCAGCTGGGAGGAGGGTGTGGGCCATCTCCTGTCCCATCAGTTATGCCAAGGACACCTTGCACGACCCCCTTCTCCCAGGAGTACAGCCATGGCTACCCCAGAATCGGCAGCCTTGGCTACAAGAGACCACCCTCTCTTGCCCTCCTCATCTCTATTGTGAAGCCCTGTCCAACTCCATATAAAAAGACATTCTTCTCTTTTCTACCTTCCCGCAAACCACTAATGCCAAGTGCACACTTACCTCAGAGTTGGGGGTGGGAGCTGTAATAATGTTACTTCCTCACAGGGAAGTAACCCTCACTTCTCCATGAGGCTGTTTCTCCTGTTCTGCAGCTGTTTTTTTCTGTTCTGATGGTGGTAATAGTCTTTACAGATAACAGAAAAAGAAGCTAGTTACTGCCTGATATGTATTGTTTTCATTTGTAAGTGAAAAGGTAACACTGTACAGCTTGTGTCAAACGGAAAAATACCAGCTGTGTGCACAGCAGCCTGAAATTTCTAGATTGATCTGTGGAGGAAATGCACTCAAGTGCTGCCAGTTGTCCGTATCATAGGAAGACTCATTTAATCCTTCTCTGCCTGGCTCTCCATCTCCCAAAGAAAGCCTCGCCTGACTTTGAGCTACTTAAATACTTAGAAGTTTTTAGATGTACTGCTGCAATAGGGGAATAAAATGATTCACGGTTAGCATTGTGGATATTTAAAGAGGAAGAAGCTGGATAGAACACATTGACTTGCAGGTCTTTAGATACTAGCCCCAATTTCCATGTTTTGGAAAACGGAGCTGTGCCTGTAAGCAGGGTATGCCATCTGTGTGTAGTGATCATATATCTTCTGCTTTTATGCATCTTGCATAGTGTGCTGAGTTTATTAAAATAGAATTATTTCATTGTGTAAAGGGACCTTTGAAATGCACTCAGATGTCAACAGTGCCATAGACTTTTACCACTTAAAACCTGTTTTGCAGTGGTTTAGATTCAAGTGTCTGCCGCAGAGCCTTGACACGAAATGTGCGCGTGACAGATATTCGCACATTTTGATTAGGCTCTGAGCGGTGCTGCCAGCAGTGACCTTCCAGCGTTTAAAGCCGGCCCTAGAGAGGGAGCTGTGCCTGAATGGGAAGCATTCTCACCGTGTGCACTGGAAACCACCACAGTTTGAAAAAAACAAGGTAGTCTATTTTTATTTTGGTTGCTTTAAGGAAACGTCACTTTCGATTCCCCTTGACCCCGGTGTTTATATTCTCTACGTAATTTAAAAAGAATCCCCTTGGCCATTTGTCATTTCCTTCCTACGTTCTGTGAGGTGCATTATCATTTTAAAGCACATGCTGCAGCACGGGTTCCCCTGCTCGTTGGTCACAATATGCCCACCTTTTAATCATGCTTTCCTCTTGGTGTTGTAACTGGTAAAATAGACCAGGCAAGGAGGGAGAATCAGACATGGCTGAACAAGCCACAGAGGTCTGTTCTTTGAATGAGCTGCCATTCGCCCAAGCCCCCGAGCATCTCGAATGGGAAGATGAAAGAAACGGTATTGTATTTTGCTCTGACAGATGCAGAGCAAAGCTGCTATCTGTATCATCTTTGTCCGTTCCTGATAACAGCTGTGGGCAAGTAATTGGTCTGTATTCGAAAAATAATTTTGAAAATCTCATCTGGAAAAACTGTTCTTTTTTCTTCCAATCTAGAATATATATAGGAAGTTAGTTGTAGATAGGTTTATCAAATCTCTAAGTGATTAATCCTCTCTTTTCATTCTCCCACTTTTTGAGAGACTTGACCCTATATTGATAGGAACCTCAGTGCCCGTGAATTTGAAAAGAACTTGAAACACTAAGCATTTGAAATTACATTTGTAAAAGAGATTTGCTGATAAATGATGTACCTAAAAACTCTGTCTAAATCTATAATCAGTAATAAGTTTCATTTTAAACAAAGTGAGGTAATAGGCCAACAGTAGTTAAATTCAGTTCATCGGCATCTACTTATGGCATGACCACCACATGCAGTGCCTAGTACTCTTTGGGTACAGAGAAATTCCAGACACAGGCACTCATAGCCAGATGAGAAGGTTGAGACGTTCAGATCTAGAAAGATTGCAAACAACCCAAGGAAAAAATCAAGGGAAACACACAGGCTTCGGTCAGTTCTACAGAATGCAGAGATCTGCCTGGCTGGGATCCAGCCAGAAGTCTTGCGGGAGAGGGTGAAAGCTGGCAGGACTTCGAGGGGTGGGTATTTTCAAGATTCTCAGTTCCCCTCACCCCACCTTCATTCAGAGAGCATCTCTGCCTCTTTGTTGCAGTGTAATTTCATGATTTCACAGCAAATTCCAAAAAGATGGGAGCCCTAAGTATCCTGTGCAGTAGGGTAGCCTTTGGCAGCTGTCTTTTGTGGATAGAATAACGTTTGCACTATGTTTGAACGTGATATAACGAAGGAAAGTAGTGAAGCAAAAACACGCTTTTTGATTTCTCAGCATCTCATTTGTGTTCCGCCAGCGAAGAGATTGGCTTTTCCCCTCCCAAAATGAAAGAAAAAATTTATAGACCTGAAAAAGAACAGTGAAGTTCAGTCCAGAAACTCCAGTAACAGTTTCCGCATGTTATTAAATACAGTGTAAATTGGAATGAGAACCCAAGAGCCCATATTTTATAGGGGAAAAGCAAACTTAAGTAAAAAATAATAATAATAAGGAATATAAGTATTTTAACATAGATTTTATTATCTTTTATTCCTGTTCTGCCTTATGTGAATTTTACTTTTCCGAGAATTACTTAAAGTAAAGCATGTGAGTACATTTGTGTTCAGTACATCCCTAAAGAGGTGATTTGTTTTGTAGCTGAATAGAAATGTTAAAATTAGTTGGTTCTTTAGGTTTATCAGGCTACCTTGGCAGGGGAGAAGAGGATCCTTTCATCTTAAGTTAGTCTATGTGTGTGTGTATATATATATATATATTTAACCTTGGTGATAACTGATCTGTGGTTGCTAGTATACTGGCTTTGCCATTCAGAGAACATGTTCTCAGAACATTAATTAGAGTTTTAATACTCATTAACTTCAGTGCTGAGCACATGGCAGATGGAGTTTTTGAGAATTGACTCATCCACAGCCTCGGTGAGCTGACTGTTGAACCAGTAATAATGTTTTTCTCTAGCCCTATGTTTTTGCAGTTAGGTACAGGTCAGAAATCTGAAGAAAATGTTAGTGAAGAATGAATGGGGGAATGTTTTCAAAAATTATTTTATGAGGAGTCATTGTGCTTACACATATTTTGGAAAGTGCTTTGAATTAAATCAGTTTTTCTTGCTTTACTGCCTGCGCGTTCGTGTTATTTTTGATATTATGCTTGATGGTGACGTATTCTTGCATAAACAGATTCCCACGCTGCGTTAGAATTCTCGTTCCCATGCTGGCATTCTAAATTAAGGCTATAATGTTCATAGTCTGAGAGTGCATGCTTATATCCCTTTCCTCTTCTTTAGCTATCTGCTGTGCTCAAACAATTTGACTGTGAAAGAGGAGAGTCTTTGTTTTCTTGCTGTCTTCTAGTAGAGAAATAAGTTACATGGCCCAGTCTGTAGTTGCTACAGTCTCCAACCAGTATAAATAAATTCTCTTCTGTATTTTAGACATCCTTTTGCAGCAGCCTTGAGATTTGAGCAGACCCTTCTCAGGTGGTTGGGTAAAATTCCCCATAATGATAGGCCCCTGGGGAGATTTCTTGAGCCTTCGGGGCTTCTGGGTGGCAAGGGGCATGAAAGCCCAATCCTGTGCTGAGCTTCCCATGAGTTTCTCTGCACTCTTCTCCGAGGAAATGGGTTCTGTCTAAATTATGAATGTGATCTGCCTTGAGGTGGGAACCAGGAAGCTGCCACACCTCTGTCTGGTGACTTGGACATGAGGAGGATGCCCCTACGGCTCTCCAGGGAAGGTGGCGCAGTGGCCCACCATCACGGGAATCTGACCCGCTTGCTTTGCCAAAATGTTAGTGAATCAGACAGAAGTTCATTTAATTGAAATGGCTTGGGTTCACTTTTAGAAGGCCGCTTCAGTTTCTGTTTCTTTAATAACGTATTAGAGGCCGTAACTGGCAAAGACCAGGCTATACATAAATTTAGTGCCATAGGTGACAACTTATTGGAGATTTGTTCACCCATTGTATACACAAAAATTTAGTGTTTCATGTATCTACAGCTATTACCAAGCTTGCTATTATATGTAATAAAGCTACTTAAATAGGTTTGCATTTTGTGTACATTGTTCTGGGAGTCATGGCTTTTGAGATTCATGAAAGTTGCAAGTTACTGAATTTTGCTGATTTTGAGGTCTGTAGATTTCAGGTCACCACCAACTAACTAACTGCCAGTTGCTTGCTAGAAAACTATCTTGGAAAAAGCATAGATTTCATTATCCCGTCAAAACAAAGTGAAAGATCATACCCTCTTATTAGAACAGAATCAATAGAGGTATGTTTGCCATAGTATTGTCTATAAGTATTATATTTGTTAATGGTACTTGTCTTTTGCCATTTTAGTCATTCATTCTGTTTTTAAGAATGAATCTGAATCTCAAGGTGTATTTATTATTCAGATCAGGTTCAGCTGTGAGCAATAGAAAAAAATCAAGATAACCGTGGGTTAAAGAAGATAGAAGTTTACTTCTTGCACACGTAGAAGAAGTGCAGAGTGAGTCAGTCCAGGACCAGAATGGTGTCTTTTTCTCTATTTGCTTCATCACCCACAGCTTCCATTCCCAGCATCACCTCCTGGTCCCAGATGGCTGCTGGGGGTTGAGCCATGTCATGTCCACTTTCCAGCCAGCAGGCAGGCAGCACTGGGGAAGAAAGGGGAAGAGGTGCATGCCAGCTGTTTATAAAGAGATTTGCTAGAAGCTACCAGGCATCACCCCTGCTCACATCTTCCTGGCCAAAACTTACTCATGTGGCCACACCCAGTTGCAAGCAGGTTGATCGATGTAGTCTTTATTCCCAGAAAAAAAAAAATGTGCCCAGATAAAAATCGGGGCCTTGTTAGTAAGGAAACGAAAAAACAGGAATGGGAGAACAATTACAAGTTTGTCACACAAGGCAAAACACCTTCATCAAAAGCTCTTGGGTGTGGACCTTGAGCACGTAGAGGCTTAACGCCACCTGGTGGCCAGGTACCTATATCTGAAGATCAAGGTTTCAAAAATGAAGATGCCTAAAAAGTTGAATATTCAAATATATAATTTTTGACCGCAGAAATCTCACGCTACAAAAACAAAAGTGCCTTCTAAAGTGGCTCTTTTCCCATGAGGAAAGAAAAGTAGTATTGCTTCTAGAATATGAATATGTATCATTCCTAAACTCTTATCTTGACTCTAGTAAAACCAATGCAAGAGTGTGCAGAAATATTTGAGCATTAAGACTAAGTTGAACTCTGGGGTTACCTCTGGCACAGCGAGGAAGCGAGGCAAGCTACATGGTTCTCTTCTTGCCTGGAATAATCAACTCTCAACCCCCTCCTGCTGTGCCCCCTGTGGAGGAGGTAGCACCTCCTTCAGAGGCTGTTTGGAATAAAATCTGGGCATGAAGCAGCCTACACAGAGCTGTTCAGGTGGCTCATTTCATAGTTGCCTCTGCTCCTTTTTCCCAGGTGGGGTATTTTTCTGCTAATGTAGTTTTGGGCTGAGGACAAAGTCGTATACCTTCCAATACCTAGACCCTGGAGTTCATCTAATTGAGCCCTCTCCTTTTACAGACTAGGAAATGAAAACTCAGTAGATACATGTGTCTTAACCAAAGTCACACCATTAATACTTGACAGAGGTCTAGAAGTTAGAACTGCACATCTGTGCTGATTCTGCACATTTTATCATCAGGATAAGTTACTTGTTCTATCTGTAGCTTAGTATAACATCTCTAAACAAGCAAATTAGACAAAATAGCCTCTAAATCCCTTAGAAGTATATTAGAAGTATATTTCTATACCATGGAAGTATCCAGTGAGCACTGTGCAGACCCTTATGGAGCCTATTAAACAATAAAATTGCTCTCTATGTAAGAGGGGAGACAATACGGGCCCATAAATTCATCTACAGATAAATATTTTTATGATCTATTTTAATGTCACTTCCAGTCTCGTTATGGCATGTTAATAGGGACTCTGTTTGCTTATCCATTTGTTTCTTTATATATGTATATATGTATATGTATGTAAGTTGTGTGTGTTTTTTTTAATCTGAGGAGCTTTATTAAAAGTCTCAAATGTTGGCTGCCATGTGGCATCTTGGAACCTCATTTCAAATATATTTAGAAGTGAAATAAAACAAGTATTTATGTTTTTCTTTTGGTCTTATGTCTGCTGGACTTCCAAAGGAAGCCAAGAAAGCTTCCACCAAGATCTTAATTAGGGGTTGGCATTAATACCGATACTGGCACCCAACAGCTTCTAACTTAACTTCAGAAGCATATTTTGGAAACTCTGGACCAAGACCTCTCCTTCCTGTGCCATGAATCTGGATAGCCACTTCTCTACCCAAAGCAGGTGACTGTCTCTACTGCTTTTTCTTGGACGGGTATATCCATTCCAGTGTCTTAATCTGGGTATTTTTATCTTCTTAATAGGTAAAGTTAGGTAGAGTATTGATAGGATTAGGAGAGCAACTAGAAAGGAGCTCTGATAGTTGTTTGGATTTTCTTTACATTGAGAAGGCTCACAGTGCCTTTCTGTGATAATACCATTCCTAAACCCCTGGGGGACAGTTTATTTGGTTGCCAGCTAGACAGCTGTTCTTTGGCTTCCTGCTCTAGTCTGTATTACAGGGCAAAGAAAGAGAAGAGACAGTAGGAGCTTAGTCTGAGCTCTCCACCTGCAATGCAGTTTTCTTCCCTCCCCTCCCTCTGCTTTGCCTGGAGTTACACTGGTGGTCGATGGATGATGGGAGAGTAAAAATAGACCTAGTGCTGCAGAGATTCCATTATTTCCCTGGAGGAAAAACCATTACTGGAAAAACTGTCATTGGTCTGTGAAGATGGGAGGAAAAGTTTTCCATTTCCACAAGAATAATCTTTTTATTTGGAACAAGTGTACCCTGACCTGGGTGTAGAGTAGACTTGCTCCTTCTCTGTTTGTCCCCCCATGCTAAGTGTAAGGTGTCGATTAGAAATCTTGCCGTCGTTATAAACTTGATGCCAAAATATTGTGTAAGTGGAAGGCATTGTGGGGGGGTGGGGGGGGGCACATGGAGGTTCCTGTTCATTGTCTATTGAATCTGAGCTTCTCTACCCAACTCCTTTTTATATTTCTTTCTTGAGAGCCACAGAGGCTAATGATTCCTGAGGTCCTACTGTGCACCAGGTAAGTGCTGGGCACCTGCCATGTTCCTGTCACACAAATTCCCACCACAGCCCCATGGACTTCCATCCAACTCAGTGCCACCCTTCCCTGCCGCCTGTGGAGCCCCACCCCAAGTGCTCCGCCATCCCAGCTGACCTCTGCCTTTACTTTCCTTTCCCCACTCTCTGTCCTGGGACTGCTCATCTTTCTTTACTCCATTTTGCAGAATTCTATACATTTTTCAGTATATAACCAAGTCCCATCTCCTCTGTGGAAGCATCTCTTCTTGTTCCTTGGGAATTCATTCTAAAATAGAAAGCAGGGAAAGGGGGTGTCTTTGTTTGCTGTGCTGCTATGACAAATGCCACTTAATGGGTTGGCTTAAAAACAAGACTTTATTGGCCCACCCTTTTAGAGGCCAGAAGTCCCAAATCAAGGTGTCAGCAGGCCATGCTTTCTCTCAGAGCCTGTAGTGTTCTGTGATGGTTTGCCACAGTCCTTCAGGTTCTTTAACTTGCATCCCTGCCTCTGTCACATAGCAATGTCTTGGTCTCCTCCGGTGGCTTCCTCTGACTTCTCTTTACAAGACTTCCAGTAATACGGGTTAAGGCCCACCCTGGTCCAGTTTGGCCACACCTACATAGAATCTTAGAAGATCCTGTTCATAAATGAGTACACACCTTAATTGATAACACATGTCCACAGGGTCCTCTTTACAGATGGGTTCACACCCACAAGGAACACAGACTAAGAACATGACTTTTGTCTATTTGCATGATTCAGTCTATTGCAGGGGATATCGAAGTGTTACCTAAAAAATATAGCATGTATGTGGGCTAACAATATGCCAGGCTCTGGGTCACTGTTCTCTACACATTATCTCATTTCATAAGAGAAACATTCCGCCCTTTGAGTGAAAAACCATGTGGTATCCATTTTCTTGATGAGGAACCTGAGGTGTAGAAAAGTTAGAAGAGTTGCCCAAAGTCGTAGAGCAGGTACGTGGCCTCACCGTCACCTAAGACCAGGTCTCTGGTCCTTGCTGCTCCTCAAGCATCATGTCATGTTGCCCGGAGAAGCTGTGCCAGCCTCTGTGGTCAGGCTTTCGCCATGAAACATTTGAGTCCCCCAAGGTAGTTAGTACTGGATCTTCATGTAGAAATTGCTCTACAACACTTTGGCTTCGTTGAGACCCTAGAAATACCTTCATCATTTATCTTGGTGAATGTCTCAGAGAAAAGAAATGGAAATCATCTGCTATCCATGTTCATTCTTAGCCAGTTAAGATCATCTGCTAGTCATTTCTTCTGAGCTAAGTGATAAATATGATCCCTTGTGTTCTTCTTGCCTCTGGCTATGAACATTTGTGTATCTCCATGAGTTAATGTAAATATTAATATGCACACAAACATGAGTTTAAACAGAGAATATGCTTTTTGATCCCAATACAGGTAGTGGGTGAGTCTGAAATTAGATTTCGAGCAGAAATCTAATTTAGGGTGCAAGTAAAAATCTTTATGTAGATGCTATCCATATCTGGACCCTGAAGTTTTCCATGTTTTCAATGGGGTATACCTAGCTCATTGCCAGGGTTTAATGTGCATATAGCTAACTTGAGAATTTGGAAGAGATTTAAATAAAAATAAGACTGAACTGTGGCTGGTACATTGTTTTGGAATCTGCAGATTTGATTGTGTTGAAAATGCCAACTTTGACATCGTTGCTCAGAATCCTCCAAAATAGGAGGCACCAAGTAGTGGAGCTGGAGCTGCTGCTCACCTCACCAGAGGGTGGCTGCCACTTCTCCTCCTCCTCTTTTTCCTTCTCATCCTCTGTGCTTTCCACCAGAAGTTTTCTCTCCACATTGATGGGTAAGGGAGATGGGGAAGAGCCACCTTTGTTCATCCAGTGCATGAGTCTTTGCTGAGAATTTACTTTGTGCTAAGCATTGTGCTGAACACTGGGAATACAGGAGTGACCTAGAAAGATGTGGTCTGTGCCCTTAGGAGGAATCCAGGCAAAAACAAGTGGACAGAAAATAAACATAAAAATTGCAATATGAGAGAAAGGCTGTGAATGAAACACACAAGGAACTACAGTGGAGAATGACAGAGGGGCCCCGTATCAATTGAGTGGCCCAAGTAGTCAAGGAAAACTCTGAGTTTTCATTTAAGTGGAAACCTAAAGGCTCAGAGGGAAGTAACCATCAGAAGATGAGGAAAGAATCTTCCAGGGTTAGAGCAGAAACCCTGAGACCCAAGTGCTCGGCCTCAAAGAGGACCTGAGAGAAAACTGAGGCCCAGGGATGGACGGGGAGATGGATGAGGGGGGTGAGGAAGGCAGGGCTTCGTGGCCATGATAGGGACTTGGGGTTTTATTCTAAGGGTGGTGGAAGTCTCTGCAGGGTTTTACACTAGAAAGTGACATGCTCCAATTGAAGAAAAAAATTTCCTTTTACATGGAGAATAGATTAAAGGGGCAAACGTAGAAGCAGAGAGCAGACAGGTGTCTGTAGCAGTAGCCCAGGTGAGAGTTAAGGTGGCCTTGACCAAAGTGGAGATGAGGGAAAGTTGGTTTGGAGAAGGTAGAAGCAACAGAACACACTAGTGGCTTGCATAAGGCGGGGTGAGATTTCTAAGCTGAGCAACTGGTACTATTTACGGAGGACTTGGCAGTGGGATCGGGAGGACAGGTTAGGGAAGGAAAATGGTTTGGACTTGCTAAGTTCATGGTGCATGTTAAATACCCATCCAAGTAGAGGTGTCGAGTTTGGAGTTGGATATTGGAGTCAGGCTCAAATGCAAGATCCCAGCTGGAGCTTTCAATAGTGTGGGAATCTTCAGCACAGATATGTTCTTTAAATCCAAGGGCAAGAAGAAAATCACATGGGGAGAACATAGGGAGAGAGAAGGGTCAGGACTGAGCCCTGAGGAGCCCCACATCTAGGTTGGAGGAGGAAGAGCCAACAAAGGAGCCTCAGAGGAAGCCACAGAGATGAGGGAGGAAAACCAGCAAACCGCAGACCAGGATTTTTGGGGACAAGATCACCTGCAGTGGGCGGTGAGGGCAGACTCCAGCTGTTGAGCAGGGCTTATTGCAAAAATGAAAGAGGATGTGCACTGGGCTCTTGATGCTGGCTTCTTATGCACGGGGTCTGACTTGGGGATGGGCAGGAATAGCTCTGCTTTCATAATTGCAGTATTTTCCTAGTCACCATAATTGTGTATTAATGCTGTAATCTGAAAAACTTAAAAATGTAAACCAAAATTGTAAAGAAAAAAATAATCCTGATAGCTTAACTTAGCATCTCTGACTTCTCACGCTGTGGTTTATAAAGGGTATCTTCTTCCCACTCCCAGCCCCCCCTCACTTTCTCCATTCTTCTCCCAAGTACTTTTCAAATTTTGTTATTTTCTTCCTGTAGAATGACTTGTACAGCCATGCTTTCAAAACTGATCAAATAAATAAATAAAAAGTTTTAATTTCATAAAACCTATTTTTACAATGGTTTCCTTCACAGAGCTTAAATGGCAGTAAGTTAGGAGTGGGAGAGTGTCTGAGGGGGGGAAGAAACGGAGACCATGTGTGTAGACAGTCTTTTGGGAAGTTTATTTTTCTGGTGGGGGTGGTGTAGCTTATTAGGATGGGAGAAACCAGACTATTTTGGTGTGTTGATGGATGTTTCCAGTAGGGATGGAGGATCCAAAGCCCCAGTGGAGGGTCTGGCCTTCATGGGAGGAGGGACTGTCGTCCATCCCCCCCGCCCCACACCGGAGCTCCCAAGTGGTAAATCCGCGTGCCAGTCTCCTTACGTTCCTTTTCTGAGACCTCCTATGCCCTGAAATCTTTGTCCTTTTGGCAAACAGTTTTTGAGTTTCAGCTGAAAATCAAAAAATAGTTTTGAAATTCTCAAATACTTTTTTTGTTATGTGTTCGGTTTGGGAGAAAGAGGACTCAGATATCAAACATTGGCATTTTCTGCCTCTTAGGATTTGAGGCCTTACCTGGTTGTTCTTTTCTGTGTCAGTCAGTGTAGGCTGGGGCTCTGCAGTTTATAAGCAAGTCCAGAATTTCAGGGGCTTCAAGCCTGAAAGTTTTACATCCCGTTCCGGTGTCTGTTGTGTTAGCCTGGGCCTCTCCCATCCTTTGACCACAGCACCTAAAATTCTGTCAACAGAAACACTCTAGAAAACCTAGTGACTAGTCATCTTTCTTCTCCAAGGACCTTATCATTTTCTCTGGCAAACTCAACATTTGGGGACAGTTTGCATCTAGAACGTACCACTTTTGATTAAGCAACGTTTATTCTTCTACTTTACTTAAGACCATATAGAACTGCCATTCAGAGCTTCTGCTCAGGCCACGCTGAGCTGATGTAAAAGCAGAGCTGGTCTGGGTCACCTCGTCTTACGTCGTACATACATACGTGCTCCCCAGTGGGCTCTCTGGAATTCTGCCTTTAGCTCTAAGGCCACCATCACCTTCTGTGAGCCCATTTGGATCCTGGAACCTCCGATTGGGCCCTGCTCATTCTTCAAATGTCTAAGGCGTGTGAGAGGAGATGGTAGAGGCAGGGAAGAGGCACTGGGGTCTTGGTGACCACTGGTGGTAGCGCCTCGGCTCATCACAGTGTAGCCAGGCAGTGACCTTGCTCCATTCTTCCTGATTTTCCATCCACTTGCTCCAGCCCCTCCCTCAGGCACCTCCCCATTCCCGCACCTCCACCCTGCAGCAGCAGAGCTCCTCCAGGTCTGCTCTCTCCTCTGCAGCCCACTGGGTGTGCCCTGAGCTAGAACTGGGCTACTCACAAGGTCGGTTTACATGGTAGTGATGAAACTGGTTTCTCTCCGCTGGACTCATTTAATGTGATGCTCTTTCATCAGTGCAGTCTAGCCAGAATCTTTCCTGGGGGTGACATCTGTGAATGACTGTCTCCCTTACACACATTATCGCACAGTATCAAGAGCTTGTGGTGGTGTCAGTTTGGGTGAGTGATTTATCTTATTCTTGATACATTAGCAGGCAGACTTCCTGGCTATGGTGAGCGTCAGCAGGCAGGGCAGCCAGTTCTGAGATCAGTGAGACAAAGGAATTGGCCGATTGCAATTGTTTCATAGGATAATGTGGCTTAATAAATAGCATGTCCCTTATGATGATGTTTGTGTGCTCATTTGAGGAATGCCCACACGACCCCACAGTCTGACCCCTGCCACTCTCCTCCTGTGATGCTTAACCCCACCCTGGCCCCCTCCTGCACTGACATCCGAGCCTCTTTTCCTGACCATCCGGTGTAAAACAGCAGTTCTTCCCCATACCTCTTCCCTGTGTCCAACTTGATTGTTCTCCACTGCACTTACCACCATCTGGCATTACATTTTCATTTGTCTTGTCTCCCCTTTAGAATGCAGTTTTGCCCACTGCTGTGTCCCCAGAGCCCAGAACCCAGAGTAGATACATATAAATACTTGATGAATGAATGAGAGAGGCCCTCATAGATAATGGACTCTCTACTAATCTAGTTGTCATTGTCAGAAACCCATAAAAGTGGAAAACTTCCTTTCTGCCTTTCTATGTTGTACCATTTTCCTCTCCTCTACTAGGGTAATTGGTCCTGCCCACCTAAAACTGACTAAGATTGTCAGAAAACTTATGTTTACTACTACTTTTACTTCTGTGGACTATCTAGTCTTTAGGAGTATTTTGGTCATCTAATGACCAAAGCTTTTAGGAAATAATTCTGCTCCCTCCTTTTAGAGAAAGTAAAATTTTTAAATATATTTTTCTAGCACATATTTATTGCATCATTACCTTCCAATTCTGGGTTGCTTCATGCTTAAAGGTGGTGGGAACCTTTTAGAAAAGTTGAGAAAAAAAAAAAAGCAATTCTACTAACATGTAAATTTAATTGACCAATTCCTTATTATGTTTTACAAGAATTTGCGATCATTACTTTGGATATTTTTTTAAATTACTTTTTTCAGACTTTGAAAACTTAAAATTTTTCCTTTCTAAGTGGCTTTTGGCTTTTCTAATCATGTTTTCTAAAGCTGCCTCAATTTCATGCGCTCAATTTCCTTTTCTTCTTTACCTTCCAATGTTTTTATTGATTTGTGGAAATGATTTGTGTTTTCTTAATTGCTTATGTTTCTCGTAATGTCTTTCCACACTGTACTAATCTAAGTCAGAGGGCCCAAGGAGAGAAGCCAACAGCGCCAACGGATGCTTAAGACAGTGATGGTTCTACTGACAAATAATGGAATAAATAAAATTACATAAATAAAATTTTTAAAAATAAAATTTTCAAGTGAGAAATCACAATGAGTATCTAGGTATGACTGGGCAAAAAGATGGCTTAAGTAAATAAAAGCAATTGTTTTACCAACATTTATGTAGCTTGGAACAGGTCATGTGGGCCATGCTGGGAATATAAGGAAGGATAGAGTTTGCCAGTGGAAATAGGGATCTAATCAAACTTTCAGTAGTTTGATCGGGGGGTAAATACTATTAAAGTTTACCACTGGCCTTATGGGAGCCCAGAAGAGGGAAGAGCATCTAAGACTGAAAAAGAAAGCTTCCTGGAGAGGAGCTCAGTTTTAAAGGCTGACCAGGAGCTCTCCAGGCATGGTAGGGAGAATAGCTGTACAAAGGCAGGGTGTACCCAGCAGGCAGATAGGCAGGCAGCATGGCTGGAGCCAAAGCGGCAGGAGCTGAATCTGAAAAGGGGGACAGGTCCAGACCTTAAGGGCCACCCGAATGCAGTGTGACTTTATCCCATGTATACTGGGAATATATTGGGAAGCCATTGAGAGGGCCTGTGTAGGATGCACATGGGGCTGCCTACTGGGCACTCAGAAATTAGGGTCCGTCGTGAAGGCTGATGATGGTGGTGGTCGAGGAACCCATGGGCACAGGTCCAGTGTGTGTCAAGGGCGAAGAGGACCAGAGGGAATGCTGCCATTTAAAGCATGGGCAGAGGAAGAGGAGCCAGGAAAGCTTGCATCATAGAAGCCAGGGACGGGAGTTTCCAGGAGTATGGTCCAGGTGAGAGCCAGGTATTACAGAGAAGTCAGAGATTGCAGGTTGGGCTCTGTCGGGATTGGCCATGAGCATTTGACCGTGAGAAGAGCTGGTGAGAGTCCAGTACCAATGGAAGGGAGAGGCTGTGTGAGTGGATACAGTGAGACAGTGAGGGGCGCTGCTTCTCATGGAGGGAGGGGTCTCCTTACAACCCAAGGCTTTCTGTGTTAAATACTAAATAGTAGAGATATTCCACCAAATCCATGAAATCAATGTTTTATACTCAGTGTGCTGGTTCTGAAAATAGTTCTCTGCACACCCCTAATGCTTCATAAATGTCAAACATTTCCCTTCTACCATCCCATCTATCATCAGTACAGCACAATGTTCTTTTCTGTATCTTTCGTGAGCATGATTCAATTATTCATCTTAAGCTTTTGTTTTTCTTAGGCTTTGGTTTTTCACTACCTTAATGTCCTTTGCTCACTGGTGATAATAAAAAGTTATATATATATATAAAACTAAAAGTATATTGTTTTCCTGTTTAAAAACATTTTTAACAAACAGCCAAAATCTATTGTGATCTTTCTTGAGGCAAAACAAGATGGTAGGAAACATTTAACAGACCCCAGAAAAGAAAAAAAAAAATCATATATGGTTTCACTGATAAGATTTTTGCTACTGTTGTTCTACTGCATAAAGATAAAGCAACATTTCACAAGGCTAAGTTTAGAAAATAAATCAAAAAGAATTTGTTCTTGTAGCTTCACTACAGGATTGCCTTCCTTTTCTGCCCCCCTGGTGAGTTGCTTCCCAGTAGCTGCTTGTGTTCCTGCCTCTAAGCCTCCAGCTCACTCCCTTCTAATTGACCACCTCTTTGCAACCAGCCTTGGCCAGCAGGACTCCACTTCTGGCCCCACGTTTCCCTGTGGGAGTGGTGAGATGTCCTGTGGCGCTCAAGAGCTTCTTAATGATTGTTCTTTAAGCAACTTGTAATCATCTGTGAAGGGCTTCTTTCTTGCCTCACCTAGGTGATTTGCATATGTGTTGCTCCAGAGATTCTAAGTGGAAATGCATCAGAGTATTTGCCCAACAGAAACTCTCATAAATAACTTTGTGCCAGACGATTTTACTTCCAAATTCACCTTGCCAGTATTCCAGTCATTCATTTTTCTGCAATAAAAATTGTTTCCTGTGCATTTGCTCCTCACAGTGTGGGTTATTTATTTATTTATTTTCTGTCTCGTTTTCCCCTTGGAGGTACAAATGAAAGACTGTAATTGGACAGTCGTTGCCACTTTCTGGTTCTTGAGCTTTTGTCAATACTGTCCTCCGCCCAGGGCAAGGCGGGAGCTGTGCTCGGCTTTGTGCAGCTCTGTTTAATGCTCCCACACTGCTGTGAACTGCTTTATTGCACAAGCCCTGCTCTCCTCTTTCCTTGCTAACATCTGTCTCTTTTTAATAGTTCACTTTTTTAAGGAGTGAATTATTACCAGCCACAAAAATTTGAAGCTGTGCAGTTCTCTTCTGTTAGCTAACATTCTGGCCGGAGTTTGCCTTTTTAACATATTGGTTATTAATTTTATTTTTCTAACACAATAAAATAAATACATGGTCTGCTGTAATTTTGAGTTAATGAGGATTTGAAATGAATTTCAAGTATCCTTATCGGGTTTTATTATGCAGGTACAATCTCAGGCAGTAAATTACCATAACCAAACACTTTGAGAACTGAAAGCTTGACTGCTAGGCCACTGCCAAATTAATAGATTAATTTGCTAGACATAAGGAAAATATCAGCTGTTAAATATTTTTGATTAGTAGTAAGTTGGAAATTCATGACCTTAAAAAGCTTATACAATCTCTTTAGTTCTTCAACCATAGTTAATTTATATTTTATTACTCTTCAGCTTACAAGTATTTTGAAGTCAGGCTTTATATGCTGCTCTATTTCTATGCAATTTTTTTTTAATGTAGTGGCTTTTAAAATAAATCTTCTTGGGAAGCGGATGTGGCTCAAGTGGTTGGGCTCCCGTTTACCATATGGGAGGCCCCGGGTTCGATTCCCGGGGCCTCCTGGTGAAGGCAAGCTGGCCGCCCGTGTGATACAGTGAGCTGACGGCCCGCGTGGCACGGTGACTGGTGCAGCAAGATGACGCAACAAAGGGAGACAAGCAGACACAGAAAAATGCACAGCAAACAGACACAGAGAACACAAGCAGCAAGAGGGGGATAAATAAATGTATAAATCTTTTTTAAAAAACCAAATAAATAAATAAATCTTCTTATATTGTTTGATTAAAGTGAAGGATCCAGTTTGAGAATTCATTTGTGCATTTATCCGGCATATGTTTTTCAAGTGCCCACTGTCTTACAGGCACTAGGCTAACTACAGAGGTAAATAGACACACAGCACTGGAAAGGAGATGGTGCCACAGAGGAGTCCAGAGGGACCCCTGGAGGAGGGGACATTTGAGCTGCAGCTTGAAGGATGAGTTAGATTTGGCCAGGGGACTTATTTGATCTTTTGTTTACAGTAGTTAAGAGCATGGGGTCAGCAGCCAGATGGCCTGAGTTCAAACCCTGACTCCATCATTTAGGAGATAGATAACTTGGACTAGTTACTTCACCTCTCTAGGTTGAAGTCACCCCAGCTAAAATATGGGAATATTCATAGTATAGAGCTCATATGCCAGACTGAAATGAGAGAATATTTGTAAAGCCCATAGAAGAGTGCTTGGTATCTGACAAGAGCTTTTAAGTGTTTTAAATAAATCAAGTAAAATAAATAGCATGTATTCTGATCAAAGTAAGGACTAAGGAAAACTCTATTGTGAAAAATAAAGAAACTAACGGGCAGGCATTCTAATATTTGTTTTTAGATGTATAGACACTTTAGTCAATAGTTAGCCAGGATAGGAATGTATTGTCACTAGGTTCTATCTCTAGAGCCTTGGCTAAATTCTTTTGCTTCCCATGTTTTCAAGTAAGGAAGAACTTTGTAACGATTAGAGAAGCTTCCAAATGAAATGACTTGCCATTTATGCTGTTTTAAGTTTCTCATTATTAGAAACATTCATACAAGGAATGAACCTGCCTGAGAGGTAGCTTTGGGATGCTTGAATTGGGTAGGGCCAGAGTAGGGGTGAAACAAGTCAGTCCATAAGAGCCTGTGTGTGTGTGAGTGCGCACGCACGCTTTATTTCAGTCATAGTAGGGTCTGTAAAGGCATGAGACCTTGGAAGCAGGGCTCTGGAGATGGTGAGATGGCAGTTTCACTGGAGAGGACAGTTCCGGTTGGGAACGATTCACAAAGGTTAGAGCCAGTGAGTGGGGAGCTTTAATTGCAGGTCTACACTGTGGACTTCATTTTGTAGCGAATGGGGCACCGTCAAAGGTTTTCAGTAGGGGAGTGACCTAGATTATAAGAGAGACTTCAGGGAGATTAACCTGGTAAGACTGGGAGCAGGAGTCCTGCCGGCAGGCCAGGCCCCATGCCGACGGGCAGGGATAGGGCACTTCTCGATGGCTGTGGGAGATCCGACAGAGTCAGCAAGATGACTTTGAGCCTCAGGAACTGCGGCTGAAACACGCTGGTGTAAGTATTTGGGACTCAGAAAGAGCGTTTAGTACGTACCTCTATTCAGTCTTTCAGTAGCTGCTTATTGAATGCAAGCAGTGCAGAGCTCATCACCACCTGGTAATGGATTCATCATGCTCTTCTCACACAGAAGCGACACACACACGATGCAGTCCATGCACAGCCTAAATCCCGCCGTAGGGAGCCTCCTTACAGGGCAGTTTCTGCCTCCAGCATGAGGGCCCTTAAGAAACCACGCCAGTTACAAAAACAGAAGCTGGTTTCTCTGGCACCTCTGCATATAGAAGGCCCTTCCCTTCAATGAAGATATCTAGTTATGTGTCTGCTCTGACCACAAAGAGATCAAAGCAGTAGAACTGAAGGCAGATTTTATGTTCTACAATCAAGTAATATCTATCTGTCTTAGCCCTTTCTGTCTTTATACTGACTGAAATGCTCTAAAATCCAATTAAACTCCTCAAAGTACCAAAGCACAAGTTCCACTTTCTTTCCTTGGGCTCAGAGCCTTCCACTTTCTACATCACTTTTTGCTTCCCATTTTGAGACTAGAAAGAGACGTATTATTCCCAAGCAGAGATGGCCAAGCCTTAGAGGGCTGACAAATTTGTGCAGAGACTCTCTGCAGAACGCCTAGCCCAGTCTTGGTGCTTCAAGAAACGTACAGAACAAAAATAGATTTTTAAACAGATTGACTTTGCTGTTGTTGAGGTGCCCGAAGAAGCTTTTAAATCTCAAATGTCCAGCCATCCCTTGAAAAGCAAACTAAAGCAGTCTGGAATAGAAATTTCCCTTTTATATTTTCTGCCCAAAGGTGACTCTTAAGCTTCTCCCTACTCCCCCAAAGTTAAATGCCTGGAAAGAAAACAGGGTACAACCTTCTAATGCCAGGCGAGTATTTTTAACTGAAGCACAGCCAGAAATGTACAAGTACCTCCCTCAAAGTCCTAGGAAGTTCTTCATGTACTTGTTTTACAAGGTAATTGAGACACAAAGGTTGCCTTCTGCCGAGTTTGTTGAGTAATTGAATGTCTTGTTCCTTCCTTGCATTGACCGTGGAATTTCAGAGCAGTTCTGGGCCTTGTCAGATTTATTTGCCACACTTGGCACAGACCACACAAGTGGCCTCTGTCAGCTCTGATAAAAAGGAAAGCACAACTCCCTTTTATGAACATTCTCCTTTAAACCTGCCAGGCTCTAAAATTAGGCAGGCGTTGCTATCGCCAGACATGCTTCTCCGTAGGGCTTACCCTTTGCAGTCTACCTCGGTCTTTGATACATGAGCACGTACGCGTTACTTGTGATAGTGAGAGCCCTGGCATTTGCCTCAGATAGCACCAGTCTGAACTAGATCAAATGTGTTGCTGAAGATTGTTTGGGAGTGCTTAAATTGTTGCCTGTATTTGAATGTCTTAGAATTGATTTTACTACTAAGTGTATTCATCTCAAGAAAAGTAATCATTTCAGTGGAGATAGCTGATCCTTTCACAACTAATGTTGTTCGTTTGAAGAACAGTAATGTTCCCTTGATTTGTTATATTTACTTGCTCTTTTTTCTTGAAAGGAAGATGTTTTTATTTCATTTCCCTTGATTTGTTATGTTTACTTTCTCCCCTTTTTTTCTAGAAATGAAGATGTATTTATTTTGTTTATTTGAAACCAGATTCACTTGTTTAGACAACTAGACATGTTCCCAGGGCCAAAACACGCTTCCAGAGTTAAAACTCTTTATATTTGGTGATGCCTCTTGAGAGGCACGGTTGACAACAGGGGTGGGTCATTTCTGAAATTTTCGACTATGTAGTTCATGTAAACGTAAATCTTCTTGCCTCTCTCTTTTTCACTAGTTTTATAATTTAAAGGATTCAGCTCCATGAGCACTTATCTGTTAAACAGTCATTCACTCTAATTTAGTTTTACATATGCGAAATTAGAAGTTGCGTTAAATTTAACTGACTGCTTAGAAACTTGTGATTGCTTTCTTTGTGATTCTCAAGCCATTTTTGTTTCATTTTGTGAAGTGAATTATATCCATTAAGCTTTTTAAAAAGACTTTTGAAATTGAATTCTTTCGTACAATGGTATGGCAGGATATAGTGACATTTTGTTGTTCTTTTAATATCCAGTCCTCAAGATGGTAGGACTGATGACTGCATGAAGAATCATCTTTCTAGGCAGACTCATTTTGCTTTAAAAAAAAAAAAAAAGTTAACCCCTGTACTGCAACAGGGCTTTTGACATGCTACACAGTGAGTCTCCTTTTCAAAAGAGTAAAAAACTCAGAGGAGCAAATTAGACCCAGCATCTCTAGCAAAATGATATTCTTCCCCTGGATTTCTAAGACAGGTGATTATTGTCTTGGAAAAAAAAAATCTGTATTAAATCCATGCCAAAGGTTCTAACATTTGCAAAAATTTGCAAAAATTACACCCAGTAAGATATTTTTGAGGAAGTAATGCCTTGAAATGAATCAGTTAGTGACGTAGTAGGAAAAAACTCTGAACTAGGGAATTGTAAGACCCTATTTGTGGTTCTAACACAACTGGCTGTTTTACCTTGGCATGAAGCTAATCTTCCTAGATATTAGGTTTGTCTTCAAGAAGAGAGGGTAACAGGCTACATGAGGTCCTGGGGTACCAATGTCTTGTTGTATCTGAAACATCTTAAATTCCCAGAATTTGAGAGTATCTTCTTAATTCGCCAGTATTGAGAAAGCACTGACACCAGCGTTGTTTTGCCAGGTGGCACAGTCTTGCTGCTACTCAGAAAATACCCCTCACTGTCCTCTACCTGGAAACAGCCTGGGCTTCGTAGACGGCTCCCCATAGACGGCTTCATGTTCTTGGTTTAGATGTGGAGTGACATTGTTAAGCTGCTCTGAGAGTCTCCATGTGAAAAATTTATGGTGGTGGGGGGAGAGAAGGGGGAGAGAGAAGGGGGCAGAGTGGTAAGGAAATGCAATGAAGAAAAGAAGCTTTCCTTTTTTTTTTTTTTAAGAAGCTTTCTTAATTCATTGTTTACCTCTGGTCAGCCTTTGAATTGCTGTTGTGGTGTATAAGCCTTTTTGTTTGTTTCTTGTTTGTTGTGTCCCTCAGGAAGGTTTACTATCAATATAGCCCTTCTTAAGAGATCTCATGGGTGCTTCCAAAGTGTGGTTGAATTACTACCCCAACAAACATATGTTCTTCATCATAGTCCACGTCCCCAAGCGTCCCATTGTAAATAGGACCTTTTGAAGATGTTTGTAGTTAGGGTGTGGCATACTAAACCAAGGAGGGCCTTAATGCAGATCACTTGGAGGCCTTGTGAAGACAGCCCAGAAGTCACAGAAGCGAGAAAGGAGAGGAATTTGCCATGGGACAGGAGGCGGTGATAAGAAACCCAAAGCTTGCCAGCAGCTGGCACCAGAACGCTACATACTTTGGAGAGAAAGCATCACTTTACTGATACCTTGATTTTGGGCTTCTTCTAGTCTGAAAACCGTGTGCAATAAATTCCTGTTGTTTAAGCAGTGTCTGGTATTTGCGATAGCAGCTCTGACAAACTAAGACACAAAGAAAGTCTGTCACGGATTTTCTGGTGGTGCTTGTAGTCTGTTCTGGTGAAATAGTGTACCGGGGCCAGGCCCAGTGGCTAACGTCTGTGTCACAGGCCCCTTGTGGAACTGCATCTAGGTCATCGTACGACCCATTTGCTCTACTGCTGACAGGAAGAGGAAAGACAGGGCCCCTCAGCCTCACGTGACGAGCCATTAGTCCTGGATGTCAGACGGACTTTTTCTATGACTCAAGTGGGTGCATGTTAGAGCCCATGTGAGCACTTTGTTTTCCTGTCCGTGAAGGATCCCAGAAAAGCTCTGGCCATCCCATTACAGGGCTGTGCCCCTAGTGGACATTCAGAAAGAATAGATGTATATTGTCAGCTCATGCCCCTTTGGTTGCAAGGATGAGGGGGAAAAAAATATCTATTTCCTTTTTAACTTGAACCTGAGTATTGTGGTAGCAATAAATTGTTGGATGATGGGAAAATAACACATGAATTTAAGCATTGGCAGTTGTCTATCATCAGGCACTAATGGTTTTTATATTATCGATACATTAAATTACATTATAATTTCTGTATATTACTAATAATAATTTAGCTCCTAATATCCCTACCACAGGTCCACATCAGTGAATGAGAAGAGTCAGAGAGATCAGTTAGGAAGCTATTGGGATAGAGAACTCTGAAGAGGTTTTTCAGTACAAAGAGGGGAGGAGAGACCTGGTTGTGAGAACTGAATGTGAGGCCCTGGCACAAGATTTGATTCTGAGGGTTGGCGATCGGGTGGCTGAGGAGAGAGAATATCACTGCTAGCCAGGACAGGAGAGCTCCAAAGAGGAGCGAGTGTGTAGGGCTATCTGGGGCAGGTGGCTTGGAAATACACATGGGGCCATCTGTGTGAGAGCATGGACCTTCTGACCTGAAGTCACCTGAGCGGCTGTCTAGCCTAGCCCTTTACAGGCACCCTTCAGGAAATATGGGTCTGGCCTATGGGCCTGCAGATGTGGTAGTGGGGTCCTTGGCACAGAATAGTTTATTGGAGCTCTCCAAGATGGCAGAGGAGGGAGTGTGCAGAGAGAGAAGAGAAGGCACAGTATAGAAAATTGCAGAACAGTAGCATTTGGCAGGAGAAAGAAGAGGCGCCAGTAACAGATAGGTTAGGAAGGTTGAAAAGAATCAGAGGAATGAAAAAGAACCAGAGAAATATTGCATCTAGGAAGCCATTGCCATAGAGGGATCGCAAAGGATGAGGCCTGGGAAGAAACCAGTTCAAAAGTGGCATTTCTGGGCAGTGGAGAAAAGAACAGATTCTTCAACAAATGGTGTTGGAATAGTTAGCTATTTCTGGAAAAACAGTTATTTCCCAGACCTTATGCAAGAATAAACTCTATATGGATTAAAAATGTAAGTGTACAAATTCAAAATGAAAGTATAAGCAAATATTTTTTATAACTTTGGAGTGGGAAGTCCTTTCTAAATAAGATAGGAAACCAAAAGGAAAAAAAGTAGATACTTGGATACATAAATATTAACAAGTTCTTCCGTACAAGATATAACCACAAGAAAGTTAAAAGACAAGTGATAGAATGGGGCGGGGGGATGTTTAGCAAAACATATGATAGTAAAAGGGTTAATGTCTGCCTTAGTTTGCCAGGGCTGCCATGACAAACACCACAAATTGGTTGGTATAAGTAACAGGAATTTATTGTCTCGCGGTTTTGGAGGCTAGAAGTCCCAACATCAGTGTATCGCCAGGCCAGGCTTCCCCTGGAGGCGGTGGCGTTCCGACGCTGGCGTGTCGTCTGCCTCTCTCACACGGCAGTCGCTCTGTCCTCCGGCTTCACCTCTGCCCAGTTGCCTGGCTCTTTGTTGATCTCCTCTGCCTTCAAGGACTCCAGTCGTGTGGGTTAAGGTACACCCTGATTCAGTTTGGCCTCATGTAGTCACAAATGAGTCCACATCCACAGAACCGGGCTTAGGATTTGAAAGTGTCTTTGTGGGGGGGCATGGCTGAATCTACCACAGTATCCTTAAATGTAAGAAAAGCTTCTACAAACTAATCAGAACAGAAGCACCACAATAAAAGAGTAGGCACACTTTGTTCTCTGAGGAAGAAATATAAAATGACTAATAAATAGATGAAAAATGTTTGTCAATTTAAAAGCAAGACCTGAAAACAAAAATGAGAGGGCAGTTTTTGCCCAATTTAAAATCCATTTTGATACTCAAAATGGGCACTGAGGTAAACATTGTCACTAGGAGCTTAAGTCGATGCACTGATTTTTAGAGAATTAGTCATAATCTATTGAATTTTTGGAGGTACATACACTTTGATCCAACAGTCTCATGTCTAAGAATATATCCTGCAGAAATCATAGCATGAGTACATAAAGATTTATCTAAAGATTTATTTATCTATTTTTCTTTATCCCCTGCTCCCCCAGAGGGTTTTCTTCTCTGTCTGCTCATTGGTTACTTACCTTCCCCAGGAAGCACCGGGAACCGAACCCAGGACCTCCCACATGAGAGGCGAGTGCCCAACGGCCTGAGCCACATCCGCTCCATGGGCTGCGGCATCTGCTGGCTTGTGGCATCTGCTCATTGAGGCGGGGGTGGCATCTAGCTTGTTGTGGAGGGGTGGTATCTAGCTCGTTGCAGCAGATGTGGGGTCTGCTTGTCTTCTTTAGGAGGCACCGGGACCTGAACCCGGGACCTCCCATGTGGTAGGTGGCCTCCCGACTGGTTGAACCACATCTGCTTCCCCCTCCATCATTTTTGATAACAGAAAAATAAAGAATAGTCTAAATATCCATCAACCAGGAAATGGTTAAATAAATGTTTGAATACCCATGCAGTGAAACACTAGACAGCCCCTTTTTTTAATGAAGTAGATCTGGATATGTAACCTGGAAAAAATATTCCATGATAAATAAATTCCAGAGAGGTGGAAAAAAGTTAGCATGATTCTATTTTTTGCTAACTAGTAATAATAACCTATGTGTGTGAATGTTTACATATAAATAGGTATGTTTGTATAAGCTTAGGAAAAAGTTGGGAAGGATATACACCCCTGTAGTGTAGAGGTAGGGCTGGGTTGGAGGGGCAAGGAGAACTACAAAAACATTCATTGATAACCTTTGAAAGAGCCACGGTGGGGACAGAGGAATGAACGAGGAAGGAGAGTGGTGAGCTGTGAGGGTAGGTTACTCTGGATAAGGGAGATGGAAATAGAGCTTGAGAGGCAGACAGGGTTATGCAAGCATTGTGTTTGGTTTTGTTATATTGGATAAGGGAAATCTGGGTCTGTTTGTATACCAGTGAAAGGGAGAAAATTAAAAATACAACAACAAAAAGTTCTGGTAATTGTTAGAGTGTGGTAGTGGTAGAGGCAGTAAGGACTGATTGAGACTGAGATTTTGTTGGTGGGTCAGCTTTGTATAGTTACGGCAGTTGGTTCTTTCTCTGCTGTTGAAGAGGTAGATGAAATTGGCACACTTGGCCTATATGAGAGGATAAGCGAGGCCAGATACAAAGATGTTGCAAAGGGTCATGGTAAAGGAAAATGGAAACATTAGAAACAGGTACTCTGGAATTGAGAAAAGAAAAAAAAATGCCGAAGTATAGGATGTTCAGAGCCCAGCAAGTATTACTAATTTGTAGTGAAGTGAGTTGGCATTTCTTGAGTACCCAGCCACTTAGGGGAGAAGAAGGACTTCATTGGGTTAGGATTAGGATGGGATACAAGGCTTATGCTAGAGGCTTGGGGGCATTAGTGACACTGAGAGGGCTGGCCCAGGGGTCCCAGGCTGGGCAAGAAAACCCAAAGGAGGCTGAGAACCAAAGGGACTAAATGTCCTAATAAGAGTTTAAAAAAAGAGAGAGATACCCCAGGATAAAGAAGTGCAAGAGGTGCTGAAAGAACAAATTGGGATCAGAAGGAGAAATTTCAGGGTTTCTTGTAGAAATGAGCCCAGATACAGCCAAGGTGTGCTGGGCATTGATAGTACCTGTTGTTTGGTCTCTCAATAGACTCTTCAGTCCCATGAGAGCAGGGAGTATCCAGGTCTTGCTCGTTTTTGTATCTCCAGTGATTGGCATGTAATAGACACACAGCAAATACTTGAATGAACAAGTGGATGGAGTGGTATGGAAACCAAGGTTCTGATGTCGAGGCATTCAAGCATCTGTAAGCTCAGGGTGCTGGACAGGTGAACAACGTGATTGTTGAGGTCGCTGAGGACAATGCAGGATAACTGGGCAAAGAGAATTATAGTGTCCCTTATTGATGTCATCAAGGATTATGGGAAAATATCTGGTTTAGTTGATATAAATTGATGAGGATGGGGGCGGTGATAAAAGCAGGTGGTGTAACTCTAAGTTTTTGAGCCCAGATCCAACTGCATCAGAGAGTATAGGACACTTGCTAAATCTGCAAGTTTAAAGACTCTACCCCAAACCTGTGGAATCTGAATCTCTGGGGACAAAGCCTGGGAAACTGTGTTTAACTTGTCACAAGATGCTTAGGCCCCACCAATGAGGGTCAAGAACCTCTGGTGTAGACTCTGAAGTGGAGCTTTTGAACCAGGTTTGGGAAACAAATGGAAGCAAGTAGTTTGCTAGCTTCTCCTCCTAGCCTAGCAAATCCAGGTCAGTAAGGAAAGAAAGACACCAAAGCCTCTGGAAGAGAAGTTTTGAAGGAGGTGGCTGCGAGAGAAAACCAGTTTCAATTAAGTCAAAAAAGTAGACGGTGTGATGGAAAACTCCTGAGCTGTTTTGATGGACTGTTTCTAAAATGCCCATGTGGATTCCGAGTAGTTATCAAAATGTTCAAGATTCAATTTGTTCTTTTATTGAAGAGAAAGGTTGAGATTTAATATCAAATGCCATTCTGTGAATGGAAATGGTATAGAATACTACCCCATGCCTTTGTGCGCTCCTGTGTGTGTGTGTGTAGAGAGATTTGGTAAGATATATACACATATATGTGGTGTGTACATATGTTTATTTCAGGGCTGAAACAACCTTCTTGTAAGGTGTTTCCTTGCCCACAGTAAACTCACCTTCCCAGTGCCCTTTCATAGTGTTTTTTAACATAAGAGCCACACCGGCTTACAGCTTGGCTATGTTTTTGCAACCAGGGACACAAAGGGATCTTTTTGTTTTTGATGACATTCTCGAAGGGTGCCTTTGCCATGAGCCAGATGAGAGAGTTACAGGTAGACTTGCAGGCCTTGCTAATCTTGCACCGGGCAGCCAGAAAAGCAGTGTCAGAAGAGGAAGCCAAGTTGTCATGGAGCAACAAGAGACAGGGCAGCTGAGGCACAGTGGAGGGTCTGAGGGTGAGCTTTGGGGGGTGTCTTGAGGAACATCAGTGCAGCTGACTGGGTGAAGAGCTGGTGCCTCGGAGGTTGAGCTGGGCTGGAGGGGTTAGTGCCGGGGCAGGGATTGGAGAATAGGTGGGAAGCTGGGAGGAGATTGGAGGGAACGCAGTTTTTCCAGCAGATGATTCAGTTAAGGTAGAGTTATGTGTGGTGGTTTGCTAGTTTGCTCCTTTGATGCTTTGCCTCTGTGGTTACAGTGCTCAATTCTTTCCACCTCTGAGTTGAAGGCACTGTATTTTAGCTCATTAGTCCCAGCCAATCACTTGGAGCTTTTCCTCTCACACTGCATTTTCTTGTACCCACCCACACAGTTACACTCTAATAGTGGCTGCTATGTGGCATTAAGTAACTTTAAATAAAACTCTGATAATTTTGAATTCTGCAGCGTATTTTCCATGATTCCTAAACTGCCAAATTTATGTCTCAGTATTTCTCTCCAAAATCAGAAACACTTCTTTCTTATTCTACTATTTCTTGGCAAATTTCAAAAATTCACCAGACTGTTAGAGGCATTTATCGTGATTCAGTAATGCCCTTCTCCAAGTCTGCATTGCCTCCCAGCCTCCCTGCCTCCCCTTCCTACCACCCACTGTTTATTTCCAAGGACTTTGTGCAAACTTTCTACATAAGAACTGCTACCTTAAAAAGCTTTGGCGAGGAAAGCACACCCCTTCTTGTCTGGTGCTCCCTGGGCGCCTCACGTTTGGTACTCCTCACTTTTCTGCCTTCTTTGCGGGGGTGGGGCGTAGGCCCTTTTTTGCCCCTCCCGAGTTTCGGAGTCCGGCTCTCCAGTGTTCTCCAGGCTACCCATGCAGCCTGAGCCCCCTTGCAGAGTTATCCCACAGACTAGTTGTTTGATCCCTGTTTTCCAACATCATCTCCATCCAGGCTCCCTAGACAGACAAAGCTGGTGACTTGTGGCCAGAGAAAGTGAGGGACCCTGAGAGGAGGGGTTTACTCCACACAAATGCAGATGAGTACATTTGGATGACGATCCAGGGGCACGTTTTGGGATCGGCTTTTGCCTTTCAAAAATTGGGAAGGGAAATGCAAGGATTTAGAGACCATCTACTGCTTCACCCTTTTACAGTTCAGGAAACTGAGGCCCAGAGATGTTACTGGACTTGGCCAAGGTTACATGGGAGTGAAAGGGCTCCTCTGCCACATCCTGCTGCTGCTGGAACAGAAAATATAAGATGGAACAGAAAAATATAAGATGGGGAAAGAAATGGAAGATTACATATTGCTGCTCTTAATACCATGAAGGACTTTCAAGAGCGAGGAGGAGGTGAAAAGGGTTATGCTAGAGGGAAATCTGTGGTTTTGCGTAAGTGGCTGACTAAATCAGAGGCAGCTGCTCTTATATTAGATCATTTAGATTTCTGCGTTCTGTTAAAATTATCAGGGATTTGAGATTGGTGGGGTTTTAATACCCACATAAACCCTAATGCTGTTTAATACATTTCAGTTTAGAACAAAAAAAGAGGTTTGGATATAACATAGCTCCACATCACAGTGAGTGTAAAGGCTTATGCCCTTGACCAAGGTGTGAGGTCAGCAAAATGTTCTAGCTGTCACTGGGGGCAAAGACGCCATGTTTGCCCAAAGAGAAAGCTGTTCACAGCTTTTCTGTCTGAAAGAGGCCATTATCAGCTTTTTGTGGCTTATCTCTTATTCTATGGCTTATCACTTGAATAGCCTTTAATGGCCTCTTCCTTATCCTCTTATTCTTTTTATCCAAAAATTGATGAAAATGGAAATGTTGACTGTGATTTCCTAAGGTTGTCCAGATTCAGGGAGGTTGATAAGCCTTAATTATCAAAACTGGAGAATATGTCTTTGTTTAACCAGGAATATACAATCTCCATGTTGTTCCTGATCTGCTTTTCAAACTAACATATGATTGGTTGTTGTTAACATTTGTTTAATAGCTGAACATAGAAAAAGGAAGGTGTATTGAGTGTTTTACAATTTAGAGAGGAAATTGAATGTGAAATTTATTTTCTAGGGGGGAAAAATGTCTTCCTAGACGGAATCACTTGGCAGGATTGCCAAATCTGACTTTTTCTGGTGCTAGGAGGAATGGCCAGGAGCAGAGAACTCTTCCAGAAGAGCCTGCTCTCTTCCATTTGCCTCAGGTCTGTTATTTCATCCTTGAAATGAAGAACTGAGGCCGAGGGAGAATAAATGACTTGCCCAAGGTCAGATATATAGATAGATATGAAATAAAAGTTCAAATTCCAATCTCCCTGTTTTCAGCCCACGCTCTTTTCACTACTCCACAGTAGCTCCATAAATACTGAAAGATGCTTCACGGTAAAGTAGCTGTGTTGTGGTACGAAGCTTTTGTTGTGCTGCTCAGCCCCTTGAAGAGAGAATTTGCTGCCTTTCAATTTTTCCTATTTAAAAGCATGCAGGTGTTTACTATGTAATGCAAAATTTATTCTGTTCTCTTTGTTCTAGATTTTCTACCCTAGCAAGGATGGAACAAAAATTCCAATGTTCATCGTGCATAAAAAAGGCATAAAATTGGATGGCTCTCATCCTGCTTTCTTATATGGCTACGGCGGCTTCAACATATCGATTACACCCAATTACAGGTAAGCATGACACACTCTGGCAATCTCAGCATGTATTTGCTCTTCTCCACATAGTCAGAAACCAAACTGATCTACTAAATCAGGTTTTTCTAACATGGTTAACAGTGCATCTTGCTTGTTGTTTTCATGGGGGGGACAGGAGTCTGTGTTAAGTACCTGCATTTTTGGTCAGGTAATTGTGGGATGACTGCAAGCTAATCTGGTTTAAATTTAAAAAAAAAAAAAAAAAGTCCTCAGTGCAATGGGTTGTGTGAGAACTTGATACTGAGGGAAGGGTGGCCTGGCAACAGAAGGTCAGTACCCATTGATATCTTGAAGATGGGAAGCTTCCATGTTTATCATTTGCTACCACCCCAATTTCTTCAGCATTGTCTGCAGAGGGAATGGTTTTTCAGCTAATGATTATATTTTTCACCAGCGCAGAGTCTTAAAACAGACTGTCGTAGCAGCCATCAACATATTTTCTTTTACTGTTACTTCTTCCATTTTAAACTGTTCTATGTTCATCGTTTCTGTGATTATTTCCCAGATAACCTAAGATCTGAGAGAACAATCCATATTTATACATTTGCTATTGTTTGTGTAAATATCTTCTGTCAGTTATTTGAAAACTTGATTTTAATATCCTGTTGCTCGTGTAAAATGGACTTTGCTTTGGATATGTTTAGTAAAAGCAAGGAGTTAACTACCAGCAAGACCAGCTTTGAGCTAACTTCTAAATAGTGTATCCTGTGAGATCAGATATACAGAGTCATCCAGGATCTTTCCTATTTAGGAAGAGATTCGTGGTCTGGTGACCCCCCAAAACATAATTACAGAGGAGATTCAACCATCTGTCCCAAACTTGAATACAAGAAGCCTGTAACTCTATTTTAGGCACTTGATATCTGTAGAGCACTCTGCCAGTAATTTGGGACTTAATGAAGTATGAAACATGGTCCCTGCCCCCAAAGGGTTTATAGCCTTAAACATCCACCTGAAGAGTTTGATTTTATCCTTTTGTTAACAAGTAGCTGAAGAAGGCTTTCGTGTCAAATCATCATGTAGAACAATATTTTCAAAAGATTTGTGTGACATCATCACATGAGTAAGTCAAAGAGGAACTAGTGAGGGCAGTATTGTCATGGTCGCCATTCATTCATTCCACAATGGCAGTGATTCTGCGTTCTCTTCTAGGCATGGCCTGAAGGCTGGTGAGGAGACAGCAGCCCACACACAGGCTTCCCATCTCTTTCCAGAGAGTTTCCCAAGCAATGAGATTTCCTATCTGATTAGTATATCCATGTCTTTGTGTTAAGGCCATATGCCATATGTATTCTCTGAGATTACTAGTCTAAGAATTGCAACTCAATAAATGTTTCACTAGATTACCCTAATCCTTACAACAAAAAATAGATATCGTTTGCCCCTCCTTATTTGCCTGAAGTGATGAAATTGACAAGCTTCCATTTCAAGTCATGCCTGAGTGTGGAGCCAGGGGGCCCATGACCTTCCACTGAAGACAGGTCAGAGTCTTGTACCCTGAGCCCCATTCACGTGGTCCCAGCACCCTCAGAGAGCCCAGGACTAAGACGACACTGATTCCTGAGTAGATCTACTGTGCTCAGACTTGCCTTTGTTCATGCAACAAGTATTTATTGAGCGTGCTCCGTTGGGAATCAGATGAAGAAGAAAGAGCCCCTGCACTATTTCCCTCCCAGAACTCAGTGGATGTACCTGTAGTTTTAAATGATTGCAAATGAGTTAAAGACCACGTGGTTGAAAACCTGGCCACTCGGGAATGATCGTATGGTCGGACAAACCTAGCCCAGCTCTTCTTTCCTTTCCTCTTCTTCCTCAATATCCAGGAACTCAGTACTCAAACCAGCTAGAATTCAGGTTTGCAGTAGCCCACAGTTTCCCCATTTACTAAAATGAAAATGATGAAATTCTCAAAAATAATTCTCGAAGCAAAATTAATTTTTAACTAATAACAAATAGAAAAATAAATGTCACTCAGTATTTTTAGGGTCAGAGTAGAAAGAAGAGGGAAAATATAAAATCGAAATTTTCCAAAAGACAGCTCTTTTGCCTAGAAGCTTTGCACTACAGTTTCTGCTGTTTATTTCCAGAAAATATTCTCCAGCCCCAAGAGCTCCTTTCTTGTTTTCTAGTCTTTGTCCTTGATCTCACCCTCTCTCACACCCTGTGTTATCTAGTTGAGCATCTAAATGTCTGTAAAACTGGAAAACCTGTTTAAAATCTATGTTCCAGAAAGAGCTTGGTTTCTTTTTCTCAACTTGAACAATTTGGAGATTGCTACCCAAAAATGAGGTAGCAGGAGCCAGTATTACATGCTCTTGTGAGCCCAGCACCATTCAAGCTGGGGCTGTGTTTACATGGCTGGCATTTTATTTGCAAAGGTTGTTGAAAAAATGGATTCAGTGTGAACTGCTGAGAGTCTCTGTTTGTATTATGAATTCCTTATTTCTACTTTGTATGTTGTAATATTTACCAGTGCAGAAAAAATAAGACTACTGAATACTCATTAAAATGAATGAGCTTTACAGTTAAACATTAACCAGAAATTATATACTATTGTGCTCCTACTTAGATGATATTGTACCATGGAGGTTTTTGCTGATTTTTTTTTTTTTTTTTTTTTTTTTTTTTTTTTTTTTTGAGATAGAAGGAGATAACACAGTTGTTGCTAGGCATAAATGCAAGGCTAATTGTTTTAACTTTTTCTCAGTGTATCCAGGCTTATTTTTGTGAGACACATGGGCGGAATCCTTGCAGTGGCCAACATCAGAGGAGGTGGCGAATACGGAGAGACATGGCATAAAGGTGAGGCATTTTCTCTACAGAAACACAGATCTGGTATAGTCAAGGTGAAGATTATACTAGCTGTCTGTCTCCTTGGTCCCCTCTTGTGGCTTTCTCTAACATCTGGCTTTTACTTCCATGTCCAAATTTTCTTTTCTTATAAGGACCCCAGTAATGCAGATTAAAGTCCACCCTGATTAAATATGACTTTATCTAATTGATCCTGTTTGCAGATGGGTTCACACCCACAGGAACATGGATTAAGACTTGAACGTGTCAGTCCCCAACAGTAATCCTTCCTGTTTGAATGAGCTGAGAGTTAGAGCAGAAAAGCATTTTGGCTAAAAAAATAATAAGGATATTTTCAAACACATTGCAGTCATCACTCCCCTTTAAAAACAGCTCAGTCTTTGCACATTTAATTTTTCTTTGTAGTCTGTTTATGGTCATTAAGTATAGGATTTTTCAGAAGCATTCCCCATAGGCCATAATCAAAATTATTTTGTTTCTTAACACTGCATGCATGGGGTGCATTTTTGTTTATCACAGAAGCAAGACTTAGAGGGCTTTTTGGTTTGGGGTTTATCTCTTGTTAGCTTTGCCTTTACAGTGTAGCATTATTTGGCTTTCTCGAAACAGACAACAACACAGGTCGTTTACTCAAGAAAAAAGAGCACTCAAAATAGAGCTTTCCTATTCCCAGGGCAGGCACCCTTTTGCTTGCATTCTTTGACCTTCCCAACATTGCTGAGAAACAGCTTCCTCCTGATGTTGCTGCTGTGACTCTATTGTGTGTAGTTTTTAAACACGCGAACACAGTCATTTTTCTTTTCTGGTTTTAATTATTCCATCTCCTTCCTCTGGCCTCCTGAAGCATGTACTCTAGCTGGTTGAAGATTGCTTCTATACTCAACTTCATACCCCAGGTAGTCACAATTTTATTTTAAATGAATATCTTTATTTTTAAGGCCCTTACTCCATTGTACTTCTTTGTATGTGGAGCACACACACCCTCCCCAAAGCTTTTGTGTATCTGGAATTCTCCACAGGTGAACTGATGGTCTGAAGAGGGTGTTCTTCACTTGCCTTGGTCCTGTATCCTTGGAGAGGAGAATTTGGGAATGCACCTTCACTTCCACCAGCTACATGCTTCTCCTCTCTCTCAGCCTCAGCCATCATTTATGAAAAAGCCCTATTAGGATGAAGGAGCCACCAGTGCCTGGGCTTGGTCAGCAGCACCAGGCAGAGGGTTTTTCTCCTGCAATAGGAAGATCAGATCAACTGTTTTAGTCTGCAGATACCCATGACATGGGTTGGCTTTTACAATGGAGATTTATTAGCTTACAAGCTTACAGTTGGGAGGCTGAGAAAAATGTCCTAATCAAGGCATCATCAGGCAATGCTTTCTTCCCGAAGACTGCCAGCGATCCCGGACTCCCTGTCACATGGCAAGGCACATGGCAGCACCTGCTGGTCTTTCCTTTCTCTTCTGGATTTTGTTGCCTCCAGCCTCCTGCTTTCATGGCTTTCTCTCTCCTCTCTCTGAGTTACATTTTTTTATAAAGGACTCCAGTAAGAGGATTAAGACCCACCCTGGGCCATGCCTTAACTGGAGTAACCATATCAAAAAGTCCTAATTACAGTAGGTTTACACCCACAGGAATGGATTAGCTTTAAAAACACACTTTTCTGTATTCTATGCCACTTCAAACCATCACACCACCTTTCACAGCTGCCCATCTACTTGTTCTACTCTAGCCTCCTAAATCTGAGCCTCAAAGCAGCCAAAATGAGGGTAGGCCTATGAAGAGACTTTCATAATAAGCACCTGTTAGGAGTCAAGATGCAGGAAAGGACTGATATCAGACAGTAAACTAGAGCATCTTAGCAGGAATGAGTGTTCCTGATGAACAGAACAAAGCAAAGTAGGGCTCCTAGGCTACCTGCCTCCATTGGGTTGCCAGTCATCGTGCCCAGAACTTTTTCAATTGTCATTATAATTAAAACCACATAATTGTACATTTTGACCCGATCACACTGAAATCATATTGCCAAGCTGTAATATTAAAAGGTGACTGATGAAAGGAGAATAATTAAGAATAAAGTCTCCACATGTAGGTTTGATTTACATCCCACATTTGTAAGCCTCACTCAAACACTTGCCCCGAAGCCCGATTCTGATCCCGCACCCTCTTCCTGCAAGCGCGAGGATTCTTCTCCATAAAGCCCCTTTGGTCATCAGGCGCCCACCATGCCCTGATTGGGAAGGGTGCCTTTAGTCCTGGTTAACTCTTTCTCTAACCTCTCTATTAATTAGAACCAACTTACTGTTTAAAATTCTTGAGGGGAGAAGGAATTGGAACTCGACTCAGGCTAAAAGTCAACTCGGTGTGTTTAGACTGATTCTGAAACATTCTTAAAATTTAAGCAGTGAAAGGACTGAAAATGGACTTTTTCCAGTTGTAGCCTAGAATACTGAATATTGAGAACTCTAAATTCCATTCTGTTAATTGAGTTTAATACAGCCTTGTGCCCAAAATGATATTATTCCTGGAAACTAAGTAATCCTAGCTGTTCTAATTCACTGATAATTACTTATTAAAATCTTAATAACATTTGTTTTGATATGAAAAAATTTCTTCAGTAGCAGTGCTTCGTCTTTAATGGAATTTCTGCAGAAGTGGTCAATCTCAAATATCCAATTAGATCTGTGTCTGCTTTTTGTTCATTTCATAGGCAGTGGTATCAGACGTGTTCCTTCAAGAGCATGCCTTTGACTTTTGGCCTTTCCTCAGTATAGCGTTTTAGGTGTTCCTAGACCTTGTAAGTCTGTCTGTCTTCAAGTTACTTCTTTGTTTGATTTTATACATTGGAATGACTTAGGGATGGTAAAGCCCAGATTCTCTGGGGAGAGGTTTGAGATGTTCTTTCATTTAAGAATTGAGAACCCATCATGGGCTGCTTTGCTGTAGCACTCCTCACTGCCTTATTCCTACTTATTCTTTAAATTAGTTCCAAGGGCAAAATCGGAGAACTTCACTTGTCTTCTCCTGCTGAACTAAAGAAAACAAAGTACGGCTCCTAGGCTACCTAAGAGGTGGGGTAGGGGAAGTGCATCTGTGCAAAGCGCTTCCATCCTCACAGCGAGGGGAAGCATGCCCGCCCCCACGGCCAGCTCTGACACCGGGAGCTAGCAGAACTCAGGGAGGACTGTACACTGCTTAGGTTCATCTTCTCCAAAGCAGAGATGCTTTTTCATGACACACTTTCATACTTTCATTTTCGTGCTTCTTTGACATAACAGGTCATCTATTCCCTTTGGGGCATTTGCCTTATAAGTTCTAGAGGTTTTTAGAAAATTAAAAATCCAGCATAAGAATTAGAAATTGTGATAGTAATGATAGCTTTCCACAAAGTATAACAAAATTGAGGCATTTTAAAAATCTGTTACTAGCTTATTCTTTTTATTTAGGCTAATCAAGAGTTGAAGCTATGCCCTGTTATCTTTTGAACTCCCTTTAGGTTAAATTATGTTTTTTATTTGTTTTTCAATTAACTGTTTTTCTCTTTGGCACATTGTAGGTGGTATCTTGGCCAACAAACAAAACTGCTTTGATGATTTTCAGTGCGCTGCCGAATATCTCATAAAGGAAGGCTACACGTCTCCCAAGAGGCTGACTATTAATGGAGGTTCAAATGGAGGCCTCTTAGTGGGTGAGAACTGGGTTTTGTTCATTGGACTTATTAGTTAACCTTCTTGGGGTTTTCAGATAATGCTCCCAGCAGCTCTTGATTTACTTTGATTTGTAGATGGGAGCAGTGGTACAAAGAAGGCAAAATCCATGTGTATTGTAGCACCTGCCAAAGGGCATTTAAAGGAACAGCTGCACCCAGCTCATACCAACCTAACTCATGATAGCCAGAAAAGCAGGTCCTGTCTCTGTGCTCTGAGCTCCTCTTACCTCCACCGTGTAGGCTGGACTGGGATTCTCCTCCCACTGGGGCAGGTCCCCTCTCCCCACAGACTGGATCCACAGGCTCCCGGGGTTCAGACAGCACAGGATGAGCCCATAACACCCTTGTTTGTGTTATTTGGAACCTATAAGATGTGATCATCCTTAAATATTTGTTGAATGCCGAAGCCATGTGATACCAAATGCTATGGAGAGAAAGGGATAGGTTATGGAGGAAAATGAGGCATACACAAAGATGGCTCATTCACAATTGAATAGAGTTCACAGTAACGGTTCACACTTGCCGAGCATCTGATGTGCTCAGCCCAGTGCTAAGCCCTTGGCACACACTCTTATTTGACATGCACACATCCTTGTGAGATGAGACCATTAACCCTCCTTTTTATAGAGGAGGAAATTGGGGCACAGAGAGATGAAGCAGCTTGCCCAGGGTCACACAACTGGGAAATAGTGATGCTGGGGTTTGAGCCTATCAGTGTGATTTAGATACTGCTCTTTTAGCCTCTGTGTGGCACTGCCTTTCAGTAGCTTTTCCTAATTTTTGGTAGTTAATGAAATTTTACTTTACTTTTTTCCTTTCACTAGCACTTACCATTGTAATGCACATTTATGGTGAGCCTACACACGGCTGGCCGGGTCCTCCATCCCGTGTCATTAGGATGAGGAGCCATTGTACATATGTAGACGAGCATTCAGATGCAGCTTAAAACTGGACAGTTTTCAGAGTTGACTACTACCCACAGTTTCTGGGCATGAGTGGCACTTTCACTCAATTATCCCTGTCTTTGAAATATGCTGAGTCATGACAAAAGCTGAATTCCTGTTTTCTTACTCTAATTACTCCCAATGAATATAGCCTTGAAAAAAAACATTTTCCCATGGAGATAAAATACATCCAAAATGATTTGTTTAAATTTATAAAGGATATTTATAAAATTCTTAAACACCAAACAATAACAAATTTGATCCATTCATTCAACAAATATTTATTGAGCCACCGAGCTGTGCCAAGCCTTATTCCAGATACTGGACATATCTCGGTGAACAGCACAGGTCACATCTCTGTCTTCCTGGAGCTTTCACTGTAGTCCTAGGAAGCAGACAGTAAACCAAAGGCCTGACACAGTGAGCCAGGGAGGATGTCAAGAGAGGAGAGAGGTGGAGAGACGCTAAACCAGGCAGGGCCCTGTGGCCAGTCAAGAGGACTTGCTTTCCTCTGTGTGGAATGAGAAGCCTTTGGGGGGTGTTGGGCAGAGAAGTATCACAGTTTGACTCACCTTTTAAGAGGATTACACTGGCTGTGGTGTTAGAGTAGATGGAAGGGGAGGCAAGGGCAGAAAAGCAGGTGACCACTTAGGAGGCTTCTACAGTGGTCCCAGTGAGACACGGTGGCTGGGAACTGGGACATGGCAGTGACATAGTGAGAAGTGGTTGGATTCTGGAGTTACGTTGAATTTGAGCCAATTAAATTTGCATATTATGAGGTAGAACAGAAAGGAAAGAACTAAGGATAAATCCAAGATTTGGTAGGAAATGCCATCTGATTTCAATAACGTGAGAATTGTGTTGCAATTTACTAGTTCATCAGATAACTCCATTATATCTTTGGAGCTTTATAATCAGCAATTGGTTTAAGAATGTTGATATACCAGGACCCATTAGAAACCCATGGAGATGGAGTCTCTGTGCCCCCCATGGAGACCCCACCCACTGTTGGCATCTGCACACCCAGCCCCAGCTTCTCTGCCTTGCTGGTCCCCTGGCCTCAGGCCCTCAGGGCTCTCTCTAGCACTGTCCAGCCTCCTTGTGCCCACCTTGAACAGGTGAGAACATAGGTGGAAAAAGAGGAAACAGGGATAGTGAATGAGAATAGAGAAAAAAAATAAGGCAAAATAAATAATGAGAGCAGCGTTTCTCAAAGTGACGTCTGACCCATCTGCACAAGAGGCACCTGGTGCTTATTTTAAAAGGGCAGATTCCAGATTCCTGCCCCTCCCATCCCCGAGTGAAGGAATCGGGCCCTCCAAGGGCAGGGCTCGGGGGACCGTATTATTAATAACCACTGAAATAAAAATGGGAAGGGGGGATGGCACTGTGGTTTTTGCCAGAGGCAGGAAATGTCCGGATCCCTTGGCTAACTCCTGTTTCTGCGAGCCTTGCTAACTGCCTGGCCCAGGTTTGAATCTCTGCACCCCACTTCTGCAGCACCTGAACTTTCTCAGCAGTAGTGATGGCCACCTTATGTTATAGCCACATGCTCACGTCTTTATCTCCCCTACTCAATTTAGTCTTATTCACTGATATATCCCCAAACCTAATGCCAGGCACATCACGGATGTTCAGTAAATATTGGCTGAATGATTAAAAAAAAAAAAAGTTGAATTATACAAAGAAGAGAATTGAAAAAAGCAGGGCAAGAAGATATACCAATATTGTTTGGAGCCCTGAGCTGGGTTTAAACCCTATTCTGCTTAGGCTGGTCCTGAGAACTTAAACAAGTCCCTTCACCTCCCTTATCCTTGTGAAAGCAGGTGGAGTTGGGAGTGGGGGACAAGTTTTTCCCAAAGACCATGGAGCTTTTCAAATAACACTCCCCCACTGGGGTTTCTATTATGGATGGGAATTTCCACCCCGTGGATATATTGGAAGGGAAGAAACTTGTAGACCACCGGACAGGTGACTTCTGATGCTTCCTTCCTGTGTAGAAAAAGGCAACCAGGATTCTGAAAATGTTTGTCTTTTTTTGCTCTGTGTCTGTTTCTTTAGATGTTTAATGATGGACTACCTCCATAATTTTCTTTTTCTTTCTCCCATGGTTTTTAGCTGCTTGTGCAAATCAGCGTCCTGACCTCTTTGGTTGTGTTATTGCCCAAGTTGGAGTAATGGACATGCTGAAGTTCCATAAATATACCATCGGTCATGCCTGGACCACTGATTATGGGTGCTCCGACATCAGGCAACAGTTTGAATGGCTTATCAAGTAAGGTTTTCATTCATATTGGCATAGCTATGTTATTAATGATTCGATTTCCTAATATTGAACACAGTCACTAAACAGGATAAGTGTTTCTCTCTTCTAGGGAAAAAATTCACTTTGAAAGCTGTTACTTTTACATGCACCAATAGTAACCTTCACACATACTGGTAGAAGTTGAATATTTGAAGAAGCTATATTTCAAATTAACTTAGAGAATATACGTACTTAGGGGAATAAGTCCCATTTAAATTCATTTAAAAACATTGGGTTAACTGTATATCCCAGGCCTGTGATAGTAGACCTGCTCTCCTAGCAGGATAGTAGCTGGATAGTACTCCTAGCAGGTTAGTAGTCTGCTCCTAAATGAGCAGAGAGCTCAGCACCACTAGAGCTGTCCCAGGAACTGTTCCAGGAAACCCCATCCTGTATATTAAGTTGCCCCCATCCTACCCTCCACCTACCACAAAAAAAAAAAAAAGAGACCTGGATTTCCAAGTTTGGAAATGGCTGGGTTAAATGAAACCTAACAGATTTCTTTCTATAAAATATCTCCATGTAGCTTAGACCATAACTGGCAAGGGCTACTGGAAACTGAGCTAGGCTACTCATTTGGCTCCAACTTGGAAAACTGGGTATCTTTCATGTATAATGCAGCACATGAAATTCCAAGGCGGGTAGTATTATTAGTAGACAGAGTTTTCCAAACTTGTTTCCCCACAGAACTAACCCTTATTTTGCAGCGCTTCTTGGAAGACTGGGATCAGGTAACACTTTGAAATGAAATTAGAAAAGAGATTCATAGTAATCCCACATTTTATATGTTGGGAAACCAAGTCCCAGAATGTTTCAGCCTTGGCTTAGTTAACTAAGCAAAAGTTGTACTGTTTTACTCTATTCATCTTTCAAAATAAAACTCTACTAAAATATTATGCTCATGTTCATTAATACTGAATACTTGGAAAAACATGGTACTACCCATATTGGTAAAATGTCAAGAAAAAATTTCCAACAAGTTCTCTTACTTATCATCAATCACTCTTCAGTTCAACTCTACTTTTATTCTTGAAACACTTTTTGCTAGCTTACCCTCAAAACTCACCTTGTGCTTCAGAAGGTTCCTCCTAGCTAACTTTCTCTCCATTGGCCAACAGCAATTTCTTTTGCTGCTGGGCTGTGAGAGCCAGCGGAGTCTCAGCAACCCAGCCTGGGTTCCCCGATTTACAGACAAGCAAACTGAGTCCCAGGGAGGACACTTGCTCTTCCTCAGATTGCAAAGCTGAGCCTGGAATGAAGACATTAAAAGGGCAAAAAGCTGCTGTACAGTGATGTCAAGTTCTTCAGCAAAAGGAAGGGTTACACTTTTATTATATAAACAGGTGGTAGTTTAAAAAGACAATCAAGTCCTCTTGTTACCAGGTGAAAATGTAAGTCTGGATATTATGAAAATATTCAACTCAAGACAGTAAGTATGCATGTAGTTTCGATTATTTCAACAGCCTTCTGAGTTTCTTTCTTACCCAGTTTTCCAATGTTGGAGCTGAATGAGTTGCTCAGCTCAGTTTCCAGGAGCCCTTGCTAGTCATGGTCTAAACCACAGGGTGTAGACTTGGGTGTAGTCTGCAGCAGTTGCTCAAGTGCTAGTTAGCGGCGGTCTTTGTTCTAGTGGAGTTAGGCTGGTAAAAGACATAGGTCACTGTGCCACACCTGTCCCGACCCGCGGGACAATCAGCTGGGGCTCAGGACCTGTGAAGAAAAGAATGGTATGGGACAAGAGACGCGAAGAATGACAGCAAGACAGGATTCTGATCAAGCTGCAAAGGTTTATTGAAAAGGCAGGGTATATATACTCTAAAGGAAGAGGGTGAGGATTGGTGAACCTAAGGACGGGTGGCAGTTTAGGATTGGTGATTGCTGTTGCTAGGGTAGGTGGCAGAAATGCTTTTGGCGCGAACTCTCTAACTTCCTTGAAGAAGGCTAACAATAGCTTAGCTGTTCTTTGTCTCAGCCCTGGCGGCCATGTTACATGTCACCGGTGCTGCTGACAAGGTGCATAATACGAGTGCTACCGTGAAGGTCCCCAACACACACCAGTGCTCCTGGTTATCTTAGTTAACACCCCTGCTTTTGGTATCCCGCCTCACAAAAGCACCTTTGCCTTTCAGATATTCTCCACTGCATAACATCAAGTTACCGGAGGCAGACGACACCCAGTACCCGTCCATGCTTCTCCTTACAGCCGACCACGATGACCGTGTGGTCCCGCTCCACTCCCTGAAGTTCATCGCTACCCTTCAGTACATCGTGGGCCGGAGCCGGAAGCAGCTCAACCCCCTGCTTATCCACGTGGATACCAAGGCGGGCCACGGGGCAGGGAAGCCCACAGCCAAAGTGATCGAAGAAGTCTCAGATATGTTTGCATTCATAGCACGCTGCCTGAACATTGACTGGATTCAGTAAATGGAATTCCCTGGTCCCTCCTGACAGCCACAGAAAACCTCAAGGGCTTTCTCTCCGTTAAAACCTAGAAACCACTGGGCAGAATGCTTACCCCCACAGGAGCACCATCCCTGTG